>PVLC010017037.1:0-34433 GCA_004027655.1 Graphiurus murinus
TTTTTTTTTTTTTTTTTTTTTGCGGTACCGGGGATTGAACTCAGGGGCATTCTACCTCCAAGCTATACCCCCAGCCCTAGTTTTTATTCTTTATTTTGAAACCGAGTCTCACTAAGTTGCGGAGTGCCTCACTAGGTAGCTGAGGCTGGCCGCGAACCCGGATCCTCTGGTCTCAGCCTCCCGAATGCTGGGATTACAAGCGTGTGTGCCACCATGCCCGGCTGTGAGACTCAGTTTCAAAATAAAGAATTAAAAAAAACTATGCCTGGGGGTGTAGCTCGGAGGTAGAATGTCCCTGAGTTCCATCCCCAGTACCACAAAAAAAAAATACACAATGGACCCAATTCTTAGTAGCTCCCTATAAACATTTGATATAATATTAAAACACAGAAAATGAGAGCAATGATCTCCTGGAAAAGTGATATCCTTGACTAAAGTATAAAAGGTTCAGAGGGATTTCTTTGTCTTACTCTTAAACAAGGGAAGCTGAGTGCGATGGCGCACACTTGTAATCCCAACACACTTGGAAGGCTGAGACAGGAGAATCGCAGGTTGGTGGCCAGCCTCAGCTATTTAGTGAGGCCCTCCGCAACTTAGTGAGACCCTGTTTCAAAATAAAGAATAAAAAAATAGGGCTGGAGGTATAGCTCAGAGGTAGAATGCCCCGGAGTTTAATCCCCAGTACTGCAAAAAAAAGGGGAGGGAGGTTCAGAGTGTGGCTCAAAGGTAGCATGTCCTTGGGTTCAAACCCCAGTTCCACAAAAAAAGAAAGAAAAAACAAGGGAACAAAACTCCAGCGTAGTTTTATTTAGAAAAAAATGTTTTTTGGGACATCTGGGACTAATGTCTAATTTTAAAAAACTATATATGTACAATTTTTTTTTTCGGTACTGGGGATTGAACTCAGGGGCGTTCTACCTCCGAGCTATACCCCCAGCCGTATTTTTTATTCTTTATTTTCAAACCGGGTCTCACTAAGTTGCAAAGTGCCTCACTAGGTAGCTGAGGCTGGCCTCGAACCCGGATCCTCCGGTCTCAGTCTCCCGAATGCTGGGATTACAAGCGTGCGCCACCACACCCGGCTTATATGTACAAATATTTAAGAGATGTCAATATATTTTATGTCAAATATCAAATTGAAACAAGAAATCGCTGAAACTAAAAACTAAAGATTTTCCTTATGTTAAACTACACATACACACATTAAATCTGCCCAATATCTTGCATCAAGTATTATCACAAAGGATGCCAGTATTCCAATCTGAAGCTGTTTATATCCTAACAGGTATTAGTTCACTAGTACAGCATTTACATGCTTTCACCTTTCTTCACAAATACAAATAAGTAAAATGTCTTACTATATGTGAAGAACTATTTCAGTCATCTCTTTACTTGCTTATATGAAAAGGGGACTTATAAAAATAATTGTCAGCAGGTAAGAGCAAAAGCCCCCTAAGAGAGCATTTTTCTGTGACCATTCTTTGTGCTATTATCCATCAATTTAACAAAAAAAAAAAAGAGAGAATTCTCATTTTTCTTACCTGTATGGAAGTAATAGAAGCTGAATGTCCCTGAAGGACAGCAACTGGTGCACAAGTTCGAAGACACCATACTCTTACAACTTTATCACAGCTGCCTGCGGCAATAAGAGTATTTTCATAGTTAACAGCCATGTCAGAAATTTCAGCAGAGTGCCCTCGAAGTGTAGCAAGGAGGCGTCCATCATCTGTGGCCCAAATTTTCACCAAACAGTCATCTGAACCCTACAGTAACACAAAAGAACAAAAAATGTATAGTAAAGCAGAAATTTATCATCCACCCCCCTAAAAAAGGCAAAAGGAGAAAGAATTTTATTTATTACCCTACTTCGAAGCCCCTTTTTGTCTCCTCTCTCTATATAACATGGATCTAGTAGCAAATATAAACTATGCCCATGTGATAAGACTGAAAAGGAATTATCCACAGTGCTCTAGACATTAGTGAAAAATTCCTCAAAACTACTATTAATATTGAAAACTCAAAATATTTTAAATCTACAGCTAAGTGATTTGGAATTATTTCTAACATTATTTTTTGCCTTAGGGCTGACATTTTTCTTAATTAGCTGAATATTTTTTCTACAAATATGTCAAAATTTAACTTCAAGTCTACATTCCTTTCTAAGGAAATCTGAGACCATTAATCTCTGATAAAATGATCATGCTGAACTTCCTACTGAGAATTTCAAAAGAGCTTTAAAAGCCGGGCGTGGTGGCACATGCTTGTAATCCCAGTACTTGGGAGGCTGAGATAGGAGGATCGCAGGTTTGCGGCCAGACTCAACTACTTAGTGAGACTCCCCGCAACTTAGAGAGACCCTGTTTCAAAAAAATAAAGACTAAAAAATAGGGCTGGGAGTGTTGATCGGAGGTAAATGCCCCTGGGTTCAATCTAGAGTTCTTAAAAAAAAAAAAAAGAAAAAGGAAAAAAAAGGCTTTAAAAACAATAAAAATCAATTTTATTTTAACGTTGCAGATAAGTCATCAACAGAAAAGACTGTAATAAAATCTAAGAAGAAGCTGGGCTCAGTGCACGCCTGTAATCCTTGAACTTGGGAGGCTGAAACAGGAGGATTACAGGTTTGAGGACAACTTCAGCAAGTAGTGAGATTTTCATCAATCTACTGAGACCCTATTTCAAAATTAGAAATAAAATCAGGCTGGGCGGGCATGGTAGCACATTCTTGTAATCCCAGCACTTGGGAAGCTGAGACAGGAGGATCCTGAGTTCGAGGGCCAGCCTCAGCTACTTAGTGAGGCCCTCCACAACTTAGTGAGACCCTGTTTCGAAATAAAGAATAAAAAAATAGGACTGGGAGCCGGGCGTGGTGGTGCACGCTTGTAATCCCAGCATTCGGGAGGCTGAGACCGGAGGATCCGGGTTCGCGGTCAGCCTCAGCTACCTAGTGAGGCACTCCGCAACTTAGTGAGACCCGGTTTCAAAATAAAGAATAAAAAATAGGGCTGGGAGTATAGCTCGGAGGTAGAATGCCCCTGAGTTCAATCCCCAGTACGGGCGGGGGGGGGGATTGGGCTTGAAGGTAGAATGCCTCTGGGTTGCCCTTCACCTGCCTTCTCCCTGGAGTCCCTCACTTTCCTAAATAAAACTCCTGCCTTTGTCCCTGAAAAAAAAAAAAAGAATGCCTCTGGGTTCCATTCCCAGTACCAAAAACAATAAATAAATAAATAAGTCTAAAGAGTCATAACTTTTCAATATTAAAAATCACTTTTCAAAATTAAAAATCCCTTCCTTTGTTGTAGCATATACCTCTATGTTAACCTAGTAATGAAGCAATGAGCTTAATATCTCATAAAAACATTATTCTTACATAATTTTATACTCAAAAGCAAACAGTATCTGGTTTAAAAACCCAATTTTCAAAATAACCAGTACTAAAATCAAAGAACGATACATAAAATAGCTATAATCTTCATTCTTGGGGCATTCTACCTCCGAGCTACACCCCAGTCCTATTTTTTATTCTTTATTTTGAAGCAGGGTCTAAGTTGCAGAGGGTCTCACTAAGTAGCTGAGGCTGGCCGCAAATCTGTCATCCTCCTGTCCTTAGTCTCCGAAGTACTGGGATTATAAGTGTGTGCCACCACCCCCCGGCACTATAATCTTCATTCTTATGTAACTCAACTATGCAATCTTAAGAGTGATAAAATCATTAATCAAAACTGTCAGCAATTACACTAAGTGACACATAGAAAATGAATTTTAAGCATGCTAAGCCGAGTGTGGTGGTGATTGCTTGTAACCCCAGTACTTGGGAGGCTAAGACAGGAGTATCACAGGCTCGAGGACAGCCTCAGCAACTTAGTAAGGCACTCAGCAACTTAGCAAGACCCTGTTTCCAAATAAAAAATAAAATAAGGCTGGCAGTATAGCTTGGAGGTAGAAAGTTCCTGGGTTCCACCGCAAGTACCACAAAAAATAAAAATAAAAAAGTTTGCAAAAGAGAATGAAATGAAATTGAATATACTTGTTACACATAAACTAACCACCTGTAGAATATAAGGCTTTCTTTTTTTTTTTTTTTTTTTTTTTTTTTTGCGGTACTGGGGATTGAACTCAGGGGTGTTCTACCTCTGAGCTATACCCCCAGCCCTATTTTTTATTCTTTATTTTGAAACCGAGTCTCACTAAGTTGCGGAGTGCCTCACTAGGTAGCTGAGGCTGGCTGCGAACCCGGATCCTCCGGTCTCAGCCTCCCGAATGCTGGGATTACAAGCATGTGCCACCACGCCCGGCGAATATAAGGCTTTCTAAAAATGTCATTTATTAAACTAAATTTCCCAAAAGACAATGAACATTATTGTCTACCCTTTATCTATGAGAAAAGATTTTCAATTTCCACTCATCTTTCCTTATATTCATATGTTCAAAAAGGATGAACTGTTTACAAAGCATAATGAAATCTAACTTCAATTATTGTAAATCTGTAATGTTACCATATCATATACTTAAAACTTACTGTAAAAATTCTTCTCCCACTTCGATCAAATGCTACACAGTAGACAGAAGACAAGTGCCCCAAAATTCTCTTATGCATCTTAATGTGCTGGTAAGCAGATGAAGGAAAAATATGGCTGAAGCGACTACAACCAGTTAATTGCCTGGCAGAGGTGATATTCACTGGAAGAAATAAAATAATAGATTAATTTCTTAAAATCTAAAAGTAAAACTTATTTCATGAAATTAAGTCATGAGTTGTAAGACAAATTAGGGTTCACACAACACAGCAATTCTACCCCGTAAGAAGTCTAAATTCCTGACACGTTTCATGATTTTAGGATCTCAAAAAAAGCACTAAGAATTTCTGTTAAATCTCAGGAGTCTGATATTCTGCTTAGCTTATTGTGTTTTCTCAAGCACATTCCCATCTTGCCTTTCTTGGTACACTGTCACTTTAAATATATGGATAACTCTTTGTACAGCATGAAGGGATTTCAGAATAAAAACTATATTTGGTATATACATCTTAAAAAATTATACAGGGAATTTTATGAATTCCTATCCTACCTCTTCAGTATACAATTCCCCCTAAAAATTCAAAAGTAATATGAGACTCATACAGTGAAGAGAGAAAGGGAAAGCTATGACACTAGATACATTTTTAAAAATTTTTGTTTTGTTTTGTTTTGGAACCGAGGGGTATTCTACCTCAAAGCTATATCCCCAGACCTATCATATTCTTTTATTTGGAAACAGGGTCTCACTAAGTTACAGATCGCCTCACTAAGTTGCTGAGGCTGAGCACGAACCTGCAATCCTCCTGTCTCAGCCTCCCAAGCACTGGGATTACAAGCGTGCGTCACCACGCCCGGCTACTACATTCATTTAAGCAGCAAACAATTCTTTTTTGGTTCATCTATGGGTTCCCCACTTTTTAGTTTCTGAATATGAAAGTTCTTCATCTAATTACCAATGGACTTTTGAGGTTTCATCTCCTAAGAGATCATTTTATATCATGTCTCAATTTTGTTTTATCCTCTTAATTTTCTTTAAAAAATAGCCAGAATAAGGCAAAAGTCTACACAATTCTCCTCCAAGTACTACCTGGATTTTAGTCACTTCTAATCTGGGATCCCCAAGTAAGGATTTACAAATATCCACCCAACCTGTTAAATTATTCCATTCTTCCCTTATATGCTGAAAATACTTCATACCCTACACATTATATTTTAAACAAAACATAGGATTCCTACAAGTTCAAAGTCACCCTGAGGCAAGGTGATAGTTTACCACACTGCATAAATAATACAGTATAAGTGCTAATAGCTTTATTTTAAGCAAGGCAAAATTAAGGCAAGAACCGAGTTCTAGCTAAATTAGTAATAAGTAGAACCATGCCGCAAGCAAAAGTATGAAACCTTTTTCAATGTCTCACAATCTTAAGAGCAATGAAGTCTGTCTTTCAGGCATAGGTAGATCCACTGGCCATTTTAAACTGACAAAATGACAAAAATGAATGGTGAATAGCAAAATCAGTGACACTTTGAATGCAAACCATAAGAACACATTTGAGATCTGAGTATATAATACTGCAAAGTGCTGAGTAAATAATGGTAGAAAATACACAAGAATGAGTACTATGTAAGAGGATATTTTTTCTGGCAGCTCCTATCCATCATACCAACAAGAAATTTCTACAACTCTAAGCCGGGCGTGGTGGCGCACGCTTGTAATCCCAGCATTCGGGAGGCTGAGACCAGAGGATCCAGGTTCGCGGCCAGCCTCAGCTACCTAGTGAGGCACTCCGCAACTTAGTGAGACTCGGTTTCAAAATAAAGAATAAAAAATAAAAAATAGGGCTGGGGGTATAGCTCAGAGGTAGAATGCCCCTGAGTTCAATCCCCAGTACCACAAAAAAAAAAAAAAAGAAATTTCTACAACTCTAAGATAGGAAGAGCAAGTAACTTAACTATGGGACTTTGTTAATCTTCCTTCTCTAGTCAAATGTTTTTTATTGCTCAGAGTTCCTTGAAACAATCAACGATTATTTCTGCTCTCCTTTTTTCTTTCAAAACTTTTCAGATGGATGGAGGAAAAGTTAAGGCCTGGTTATAACTTTAAGGCTTGGTTTTCTCTGAGCTACTGATACTTCAGACTGGATGATTCTTCATTATAGGAAGCTTCTGTCCATTGAGAGTATTTAGAAACATTTTTGGCCTCTACCTACTACAAGCTAGTAGCACCCCAGCACTAAGTCATGGCAAACAAAAATATTTCAACATATTTGCAAATATTCCTTAGAGAAAGAAAAATGACCTAGCTGAAAATCATGACTTGCAATATAAAAAGAAAAACCAACGGCAGGAAGAAAAAAGAAAAAAAAGTGAAGCAACTTTAACAAGGAGAGCAGGAGATAAGAGAACAAGCAAATCTGTGAACATGAAATATCTTTCCATTTATTTGTGTCTTCAAGTTCTGTCATCAATGTTTTATAGTTTTCAGTATATAGATCTTTGATATCCTTCGTTAAATTACTCCTAAGTATTTTTTTTAAATGATACTTTAACTGGGATTGTTTTCATCATTTGTTTCTCGACTGGTTCATTGTTAGGGTACAGAAACACTCTGGGTAATACTTATGTTGCTTTTCTAATCTGCAACTTAACTGAATTTGATTATCAGTTTTGACAGCTTTTGCATGGTACCTTCAGGGTTTTCTATATATATGATTATGTTATCAGGAAACAGACAATTTCACTTCTTCCTTTCCTATATGTGTTTATTCTTTTCCTTGCCTGATTGTTCTAGTTAGAATGTCCAGTATTATGCTGAAGAGAAGTAGTGAGAGAGGACATCATTATCTTGTTCTTGTAATTAGGACAAGCTTCCCAGTTCTCATTGTAGAGTATGATGTTAGCTGTGGGCTTGTAATAGCTGGCATTTATTGTGTTGATGTACATTTCATCTACATCTATTGTGGTCAGAGTTTTTATCATGAATTGATGTTGACATCTTTCAAATGCCTTTTCTGTATATTCAGAGATGATCACAGTATTTTTCTCTTTATTAACTGACGTATCACATTTATTGATTTTTTTTTGTGGTACTGGGGATTGAACCCAGGGGTATTCTACCTCCAAGCTATACCCCCAGCCCTATTTTTATTCTTTATTTTGAAACGGTCTCACTAAGTTAGATTCTAATATATATTTTAAGGCAGTGGTGGTGGCAAATGCCTACAATCCCAGTACTTGGGAGGCTGAAACAGGAGGATTGCAGATTCAAGGCTAGATTAAGCAAGCTATCGAGACCCTCAGCAATTTAGGGAAACCTTATTTCAAAATAAAAATGGCACGCTTGTAATCCCAGCATTTGGGAAGCTGAGACCAGAGGATCCGGGTTCGCCGCCAGCCTCAGCTACCTACTGAGGCCCTCCACAACTTAGTGAGACCCTGTTTCAAAATAAAAAATAAAAAATAGGGCTGGGGGTATAGCTCGGAGATAAAATGCCCCCGAGTTCAAAAAAACTAATGCAAAAAAATGAATAAATAATAAAATAAAATACTTAAATTCCTTTTTTAAGTAATTGGACCCAGTGCCCCATATTCATGATAGGCAAGTGCTCTACTACTGAGCTGCATCAAAAGTCTCTAAATTCTTTTTTATTTCAAAATTACAATATGGGATATTGTGACCCAAATTAACAAAATTTGACCAAACACTGACTTTCTTCACATACAGTCGCTTTGCTTTCCTTACTGTATGGCATACTAGATTTATTATAAATTTATTTACTTGAAATTTTATTATTTGTTCTTATTTTACTCCTTTCTTCAATGTCCTGCCCATTAGCAATTCATCGCATTATTTCATTTATTTATTTATTTATTTGCAGTACTGGGGATTGAACCCAGGGGCATTCTACCTCCGAGCTACACCCCCAGCCCTATTTTTTTTATTCTTTAGTTTGAAACAGGGTCTCACTAAGTTGCGGAGGGCCTCACTAAGTAGCTGAGGCTGGCTACAACCTGGATCCTCCAGTCTCAGCCTCCCAAATGCTAGGATTGCAAGTGTGCGCCACCACGCCCAGCTCCATCGCATTATTTTATAAAACAAATTACCAATAACCTATTAAAACTCTAATGTTAGAAAAAAGTGTATCTATTTTAGACATTTTCCAGTGTGATACAACATGCACTAATTTATTATCTGGACTTAAAAGCTTAGTACCATACCTTCCAGTATGAATTGGTAACAAAACTTCAAATAAACTCAGTAACAAGGACATTTAATAACAATAAATTCAAATCAAGGACTTTATATTATAGAGTTGTTATACTAAAAATTCCTTACTAGTACATGAGTTTATTCATAAGACAGTTCAAGACCACAATTTGTTCTCCTAAATCTACCTTATCAACACACTCAGATCAGTAAGCAAAAAGAAACAGAAAGATCATTGAAAATGCATAACTTCTATAAAAAAAAAAAACACCTCAAAGCTCATTCCTTTCTACTATCTTCAAACATGAAAGACCATTTTTAGATGAAAAAAGCTCAGGGAGACTACACTGAAACATACTAAAGCAAGTATATAAAAGGAAGAAAGGGTCAGGCAGGGTGGTGCATGCTTATAATCCTAAGTACTTGGGAGGCTGAGACTGAAGGATGGCAAGTTCAAGGACAGCCTCAGCAATTTAGTGAGGCTCTCAGCAACCTAGTGAGACCCTGCTTCCAAATAATAAATAAAATCGGTCTGGGGATGTAGCTCAGAGGTAGAATACCTCTGGGTTCAATTCCAAATGCTAAAAAAAAATTTAAAAATAAAAGGAAAGGATACAAATTTTAAAGTATTAAAGTCGGGCGTGGTGGCACATGCTTGTAATCCCAGCATTTGGGAGGCTGAGACCAGAGGATCCGGGTTTGCGTCCAGCCTCAGCTACCTAGTGAGGAACTCCGCAACTTAGTGAGACCCTGTTTCAAAATAAAGAATAAAAAATAGGGCTGGGGGTATAGCTCAGAGGTAGAATGCCCCTGGGTTCAATCCCCAGTACCGCAAAAAAATAATAATAAAGTATTAAAACTAAATACATACTACTTATATTTAAATAGACATCTAAATATAATTTAAATATAGTGGCAAATTGTTAAGTGATTGCCAGGTATAAAGGTTTTTTTAACACTAAATTTAAGGTTTTACATTTTATATATTAAAAATTTTTGAATTAGATTCCATAAGCATCTTCAGCATTCTCCTATTATATTTGTTAACCTGTCCACAAGTAGTTCTATCCTAACTAAGTTGCTGAGGCTGACCTCAAACCTGCAATCCTCAAAGTCTTGCAAGTACTGGGATTACAGGTGTGCGTCACCTGTAATCCCAGTACTTGCAGATTCACATAAGTTATAAATTTAATCATTTTCTGGGTGCTTTTTATGAAACTTTCATTGGCATTTATATTTAAATGTTACTTGGCTTTGTGCTCTTTAATTCTAGGGATATGAAATGCAGAAGATAGGAAATACAACTGAATTTGGCAATAAGAAAATACAAACCAACATTGGTCAAGATTCTGAGAACCTAATCACCATTTCTGAGGCCCCAGGAAGCAGTTTACAAGCAACCATGTTTTGTCTTTCTCGTTGAAGTAGTATCTCTAAACAGAATTCTGCTAGCACTTGAAGAGATTTCAAAGGTTAATTTGTAGTCCATGCTCTCATTTTACATAGAGCAAAGCTAAGAAGCAAGATAGTGAAGTAAGTTTTCCCAAGTTGATTAAGTAGAAGGCAGGAAAGAAGGCCAGGAAGAGTCCCATGACCCCTACTGCCACAGCAATTACACAGACTGAGCCACTGTAACTGTGATAGCCAGGTGGCATAGACACTACTTCTCCCCCAACTTTGGGTGGCAGAGAAGGGAAGAAGACTCTACCAACTGAAGAAAAAGGTACAAAAGCTACCACAAGTCGCTACCACAAGTCTCTGTCTTGGAGCTCAGTGCCAGACCTGCTAGAATGAATCCCAACCCAAACCAGGGTAGAAGCCAAAGGCCCTATACGTAGGTAAGAGCTCAAACAGAGCTTCTAGACCCGCCTCTGCATCAGGCAGACAACTGTGAGCTGGTAGAAGAGACTCAAGTTTCAGACTGAATTATTGCAAGCCTTGCAACTTTACCCAAGATTGTGCAGGTCCCTGTGGCTGTGAGACTCAGGTGCAACTCAGCTTAAGGTCAATCTCCACCACCCCACTCCCAATCTCAGCCAGCACAACTAGCCCTAGTCCAGTACTCACATGGGAGCTCTAGAACTTTGCCAGGATTGGGCAGAAACCTGTATCCTATCAGGATAGATTTACATTTGGTCTGCATCACTGCCACCTAGAGTATGGGCCTCAGTGTGCCCTTGAGACTGTGCCGCACCTACCAGCTGTGAGAGATGCAGGTGCAACCCACCTTAGCATCAGCATAGGGAGCCAAGGGACTAACTTCACCAACACTGCCCCAACCTCAAACAGATAAGGTGGAACAAAACACAATTTACTAGAGTAGATAGCAGAGAGGGTGAAGGACTTTGAGCAAAGGACTTTGCTCTGGAATTCAGGGCGTGGCTGGTGAAATCTTTGGAAGATCCTAATTGCCTTCATCTCCAGGCCTGGCTACAGGCAGAATTTCTGGAACAGCTCTGGTGCCAGGGAAAAAATAACCCCAATCTATTGGACTTCTATTCCAACCATCGTTACCTGTTGTGGCGATGCTATGGCAGTCTTGGATCACCAATCTCCCTTAACAATAGACAACCCACAACAGCATGAGTATTGCTGTGCTGACCTTGACAAGCTGTGTTGTATCAAATAAAAACATATGAATGTGTCCCAATTTATCCAAAAGGTGACTTTTCAGCAGAAACCCTTTTCAAGTCAGGAGAGAGTGGCCAAAGATTTTCATAATACTAACAGAAAAAAAAAATGACAACCAACAATATTGTACCCAAAGTCGGGTGTGATGGTGCACGCTTGTAATCCCAGTACTTGGGAGGCTGACACCAAAGAATCCAGCTTCGCAGCCAGCCTCAGCTACTTAGTGAAGCCCTCTGCAACTTAGTGAGACCCTCTTTTCAAATAAAGAGTAAAAAATAGGACTGAGGGTGTAGCTCAGAGGTAGAATGCCCCTGGGTTCAATCCCTAATACTGCAAAAAAAAAAAAAAAAAGAATACTGTACCCAGCAAAGTTATACTTTAATACCGGTATTTGGGAGGCTGAGACAGGAGGATCGCAGGTTCACAGCCAGCCTCAGCAGCTTAGTGAGGTCCTCTGCAACTTAGTGAGACCCTGTTTCAAAATAAAAGTATAAAATCATGCTGGAAGTGTAACTTGGAGGTAGAATGCCCCTGGGTTCTATCCTACCACATTAAAAAAAAGACATTCCCAGACAAATAAAAGATAAAAGGATACATTTCCACCAGATCTATCCTATAATGTTAAAGGAAGTTTGTCAAAACAAAAGACTATAAGAAAACATGGGGCGTTATAAAAATCACCAGTAAGGGTAATTATACAACCAAATTCAGCAAGCTCTTATTTTGCAAGCATGCTGAGCAAACAAGTCATTAGGATAAAGACTAAAAAATCCACTAAAGTACAAGAATATACTAAGAAATTGGCAGTATAGAAAGATGCAAAATGGGATATCAAAAGTTCAAAATGTAGGGAGGATTAGAGTGCAAATGTAGTTTTCTTATTGGTATATTTTTTAAATTTCTGTTATTTTTAAAATGTTAAGTTGCTATCATTTCATTTTTTTTTCTGGTACTTGGGGATTGAACCCAGAGGCATTCTACCTCTGAGCTACAACCCCAGTCCTATTTTACTTTATTTTGAAACAGAGTCTTGCTAGGTTGATGAGAACCTCACAAGTACTGGTATAGCAGGAGTGTACCACCACTCCCAGCTAGTTTGGTATCACTTCAAAATAGCTTGTTATAGAGACGGGTGTGGTGGCACAAGCCTAATCCCAGTACTTGGGAGGCTGAGATAGGAGTATCACAAGTTTGAGGACAGTCTCAGCAGTGTGTATCAACTCTCAGCAACCTAGTGAGACCCTGTTTCAAAAACAAAGAATATAAAAAGGGTTAGGGGAGCAGGGTGTGGTAGAGCATGCTTGTAATCCCAGTACTTGGGAGGCTGAGACAGGAGGATTGCAGGTTCAACGTCAGCATCAGCAACTTAGCAAGGCTCTCAGCAACCTAGTGAGACCCAATTAAGAAATAAAATTGAGCTGGGCTTGGTGGCGCACACTTGTAATCCCAGCATTCGGGAGGCTGAGACAGGAGGATCTGGGTTCGCGGCCAGCCTCAGCTACCTAGTGAGACACTCCGCAACTTAGTGAGACTCGGTTTCAAAATAAAGAATAAAAAATAGGGCTGGGGGTATAGCTCGGAGGTAGAATGCCCCTGAGTTCAACTCCCAGCACTGCAAAAAAAAAAAAAAAAAAAAAAAAAAAGAAGTAAAATTGGGCTGCAGGTGTAGCTCAAAGGTAAAATGCCTCTGGGGTTCAATCCTCAGTAGCACAAAACAGCCTGTTATAATCAAAAGAAATATTTTCTAAGCCTCATAGTGACCACAGAGCAAAACTAAGCAACAAACCAAAAATTATAAGAACGTAAAACATACTACTAAAGTACATCATTAAATACAAAAGCAAACCATTAGAATGAGGAAAAATAAAGTAACTAGAGTAAAACTGGAAAAGAGGTTACACAACAGATGTAGTAAGTTGGGAGTAGTGAGTGGTGCATGCCTATAATACCAGTACTTAGCTGACTGAGACAAGAGGACTGAAGGTTTGAGGAAAGCCTCAGCAATCTAGAAAAACCCTGTTTCAAGAAAATAATAAAAAGCAATGGAGGTGTAGCTCACAAGTAGAATGCCCCTATGTTCAATCTGTAATAACACACATACACACTTACACACACACACACCTATCAATAATTACCAAAACTGGAAATAGACTAAATTATATAAACAAAAGACACAGAATAACTGATGGATTAAAAAAAAAAAAAGAAGAAGATCCATCCCAGGCATGCTGGTGCACCCATAGTCCCACCTACTCAGGAGGCTTAAGTGGAGGATCACTTGGGCTCACCAGTTAGAGACAGCCTGGGAAATACAGCAAAACCCTACCTAAAAAAAAAGATTCAACTATATGTTTCTTAATAAAAATACACTTCAGCAAGAAGAACCACACAGGAGACATCACAATACCTGACTTTAAAATATACTACAAATCCACAGTAATAAAAATAGCATGGTATTGGCACAAGAAACAGACACATAGACCAATGGAATAGAAGACTCAGAAACAAATCTGCATACTTACAGCCAATTGATTATTGACAAAGGAGCCAAAAACATACACTGGAAAAAAAGATAGCCTCTTTAACAAATGGTGTTGACAAAACTGGTTAACCATATGCAGGAAAACGGAAATAAACCCCACTTTCTCACCCTGCGCAAGAGTTCGATTCAAGATGGATCAAAGACTTGGAAGTCAGACCAGAGACCTTGCAGCTACTTGAAGAGTGCATAGGACCAACACTTCAACACATTGGCACAGGTAAAAATTTCCTCAACAAGACTCCAAAGGCACAAGAAATTAAAATGTGGAACAATATGTTAGATTGCATTAAAATGAAGAGCTTCTGTGCAGCAAAAAAAAACTATCAAAAATGGGCAAAGGATCTAAATAGACACTTCACAAAAGCAGAAATACAATGGCCAATAAATGTATGAGGAAATGTTCAACATCATTAGCAATCAGAGAGATGCAAATCAAACTACCCTGAGATTTCGCCTAACCCCAATTAGAATGGCAATCATTAAAAACACAAACAACAACAAATGCTGGTGAGGATGTGGAGAAGTGGGAACCCTAATACATTGCTGGTGGGATTGCAAATTAGCGCAACCACTTTGGAAAACAATATGGAGGATCCTCAGACGAATGGGAATGCACCTACCATATGATCCAGTAATACCACTTCTGGGTATCTACCCAAAAGAATGGAAACAAAACTATCAGACCAATGCATGTGTATCTATGTTTATAGCTGCACAATTCACAATTGCCAAACTATGGAACCAGCCAAATTGTCTATCAACAGATGAATGGATTATAAAACTATGAGATATGTACACAATGGAATTTTACTCAGCCATAAAGAAGAACAAAATCATGTCATTTGCAGGGAAATGGATGAAACTGGAGAACATTATTCTAAGTGAGATTAGTCAGCCACAAAAAGTAAAAAGCAGGATGCTCTCCCTAATATGGGGAAGCTAGGGAGAAAGTGGGTCATAGGAGGGACCCTAGAAAAAGAAGGAGAAACCTTAGATGAGCAAAGAAGGCAATCTAACTGAAGGTGGTAGGGCAGGGGGAGAGGGAAACACCCTAATGCACGAGATGTACATCCACACAAACATATCAAAATCAAACACTAGACTAAACATGAAAGAAGGTGGGAGGGGGAAGGGAATGGGGCAGGAATTGGGGAAGAGTTAAGAGATATGTATATATGTATGCTTCTACCAACTTGTACCTCACAAAGATGTACAATTTCAAGGCACCAATAAAAATATCTAAAAAAAAATAAAAATACACTTCACCAATAAGGACACACAAAGTGAAAATAAAGGGATAGAATAAGTTATTCTATGCAATAAGAATTCAAAAGAAGCCAGGCATGGTGGTGCATGCTTATAATCTCAGTACTTGGGAGGTTGAAACAGGAGGATAGCAGGTTCAAGGACAGTCTCTGCAAGTATCTAGATTCTCAGCAACCTAGTAAGACCTTATTTCAAAACAAAAAAATTAAAAGTACTGGGGGATGCAGGTCGGAGGTAGAACACCCCTAGGTTCAATCCCTAGTACTAAAAAGAAAAAGAAAACAGATGTAGCCATACATATATCAAGCAGACTTTAAATCAAAAGCTGTAAAAAGAAACAAGGAAATTGCATAATCATAAAAAGGATCAATTAAGCAGGAGGAAATAATTATTTATTTTTGGTGATACTGGGTATTGAACCCAGGGGCATTCCACCTCTGTGCTACATCCCCAACCCTATTTTTTTATTCTTTATTTTGAAACAGGGTTTCACTAAATTGTGGTGGGCCTCACTAAGTAGCTAAGGCTGGCCGCAAACCTTCAATGCTCCTGTCTCAGCCTCCTAAGTACCGGGATTACAAGCATGTGTCATCACACCCAGTAGGAAGAAATAATTCTAAATACATACGAACCATTATCAGAACATCCAAATATATAAAGCAAATATTAACAGAAGTGGGGCTTGGTGGCACATGACTGTAACACCAGTACTTGGGAGGCTGAGAAAGAAGTATGCCAGGTTCGAGGCTAGCCTCAGCAACTTAGCAAGATACACAGCAACTTAGTAAGAGCCTTTTCAAACTAAAAAAAAATTTTTAAATGTCTGGGAGTAGCCGGGCGTGGTAGCGCACGTTTGTAATCCCAGCATTTGGGAGGCTGAGACTGGAGGATCCGGGTTCACGGCCAGCCTCAGCTACCTAGTGAAGCACTCCGCAACATAGTGAGACCCGGTTTCAAAATAAAGAATAAAAACTAGGGCTGGGAGTATAGCTCGGAGGTAGAATGCCCCTGAGTTCAATCCCCAGTACTGCAAAAAAAAAAAAAAAAAATGTCTGGGAGTGTATCTTAGAGTTAGAATATCCCCATATTCAATCCCCAGTGCCAAAAAAAGAAAGCATTAACAAACCTAAAGGGAGCAATAGACAGCAATGCAATAACTGCAGAATTTGACAACAGCTAAATGAACATAAAATGCTACAGCTACTATGTGAAACAGTTTGGCAGTTTCTTAAAACACTAAACATTCAATTACCATATGATCCTCAATTGCAGTCTTGGGTAATTATTCCAGGAAAAAAAAAAGTTTATTTTCACAAAAAAAAATCTGTACATAAATTTTTTTAGTGATTTTATTTGTAATTGCCAAAGACTAGAATCAGCCTGGATGTCTTTCAACTGGTGAATATTCAAACTATGGCACAGCCACACCATGCAATACTATTCAGCAATAAAAAAGAATGAATAATGATACATGTAACAACTTAGATGAATGTCCAGGAAATAATGCCAAATGACAACTTTATATTATCTGATTCCATTGATAGAAGACTCTTTAAATAATAAAACTATAGACACACACACATACATATACATACACACAGAGAAGGGTGTATATAGGTTATATGCAAATACTAGTCTATTAATTAATTTATTTTTGCAATGTTAAGGATCGAACCCAGGGCCTTGTACATGACAGGGAAGTGCATTATCACTGAGATACATCCCTAGCCATATTATGTCACTCTATATAAGCACTGTGAGCATCCATGAATTTTGGTATCTGAGAGAGTACTGGAACCAATTCTCCATGATACTAAAATATGGCTTTATAAAATTAGTAGTTGAAGCCGGGCGTGGTGGCACACGCTTGTAATCCCAGCATTTGGGAGGCTGAGACCGGAGGATCTGGGTTCGCAGTCAGCCTCAGCTACCTGGTGAGACACTCTGCAACTTAGTGAGACTCGGTTTCAAAATAAAAAGAATAAAAAATAGGGCTGGGGGTATAGCTTGGAGGTAGAATGCCCCTGAGTTCAATCCCCAGTACTGAAAAAAAAATTAGTAGTTGAGCAGGGCTTATTTCAGCCTGTCAATATCCTTCTCATCCTTGGAAGCAGAACTTACATCACCTCAATTGCTTCCTCAATTGCTTCAACCCAAGGTGAACTCTCCTGCTTCAGATCTGGACCTTACTATGGTCTACCTTATAGTTAGTTACTTGATTATCTATGATCTAGAGGGTGAGCACTTAAAGATCATGCAGTAACCTAGCTCAGTCACTTGGAGGCCCAAAAAAAAAAAAAAAAAAAAAAAAAAAAACCTCAAACAATTGTTTAATTAATCTACTCCCACTCCTTTCAAACTATTCAACCAGAAAGAATCCCTACCTATCTGGGATATCCTTTCACTTGAAATGTTCTACCTCTCAAATTGCAATTAACCCTTAAATTAATCTCTCTCTCTCTTTTTTTTTTTTTTTTTTTTTTTTTTTTTTTTTTTTTTTTTTTTTTTTTTTTTTTTTTTTGCGGTACTGGGTAGCTGAGGCTGGCCGAGAACCGGATCTTAGTCTCCCAAATGCTGGGATTACAAGCTTACAAGCCTGTGTGCCACCACACCCGGCTCAAAGGTCTTTATCCCTAAAATCTTTCCAGTTTCTCCATCAGTCTCATCCCCTCCTGCCAGAACACCAATTGTACTCTGCACTTCCCTTAAATAACTCAGTCTACCTAAACCTCCCCAATGAAGGAGTAAATTCCTTGACAGCAAGTACTGCTCTGAAAACTTTAGGAAATGTTTTTGCATATAATTGGATTCAACTAATTGCTGGATTAAATAAAACTTATATTTAGAAAGTGAAGTAATGGGCCAGGCATGGTGGCTCACGCTTGTAAACCCAGCATTTGGGAGGCTGAGACCAGAAGATCCGTGTTCGAGGCCAGCCTCAACTACCTAGTGAGGCACTCTGCAACTTAGTGAGACCCTGTTTCAAAATAAAGAATAAAAAATAGGGCTGGGGGTATAGCTGGGAGGTAGAATGCTCCTGAGTTCAATCCCCAGTACCGCAAAAAAAAAAAAAAAAAAAAAAGTAATGTTTATTATCCGTCCTTCAACTATCATTGAAAATATAAATCCCATTAAGTTTTATAGGGAATGCTGGTTAAATTTGCAATTCTCAGCTGGGCACAATGATGCATGCCTATAATCCTAGCCCTTGGGTAGCTGAAACAGAAGGATAGCCATTCCAAGGCCAGTGTGCAGGAACTTAGCAAGACTCTGTTTCAAAACAGAAAATAAAATAGGGATTGGGGTGTAGCTTAGAAGTAGAAGCTCCCTTGGTTCAATCCCCAGCACCACAAAAAAAGTGCATTTTTTTTAACAGTACTGGGGATTGAACTCAGGGGCATTCTACCTCTGAGCTACACCCCCAGTCCTATTTTTATTCTTTAGTTTGAAATAGGGTCTCACTAAGTTGCAGAATGTCTCACTAGATAGCTGAGGCTGGCCATGAACCCGGATCCTCCGATCCTCCGTCTCAACCTCTTAAGTACTGGGATTACAAGCATGCACTACCACGCCCGGCTGCAATTCTCTTCTAATGACTTACAAGATTACAAGATACCATTCCTGATTCTCCTCTGCCCTTCTAGACCTTGCCTTCTTAGATACTCATAATGGTTATCCAACCCAGATCAAGCTTTCTAGACACGCTAATGTTTCCTTCAAATTCTATTCAGGTATCCTTTCTGTATCTTCATGCTGTCCCTGAATGATCATACCTACCCATGTATTTATTATTTCTTAGTATTAATCTCTAACCCTTCATTTTAGCTAGAGGACCACATTTTCAAACACCTAATGGACAACTGTCCCCTTGTACCTAGATGTAGGTGATTTCCCGATTCAGTTCATTATCCTTCCATCACAAGTTTCCAATATTTATTCTTCAACATTTAAGATTTTTTACTAGCTGGGTGTGGTGGCACACGCTTGTAATACCAGCATTTGGAAGGTTGAGACCAGAGGATCCGGGTTCGAGGCCAGCCTCAGCTACCTAGTGAGGCACTCCCCAACTTACTGAGACCCTGTTTCAAAATAAAAGAATAAAAAATACGGCGGGGGGTGTAGCTCGGAGGTAGAACACCCCTGAGTTCAATCCCCAGTACTAAAAAAAAAAAGATTTTTTTACTTTATTTTATGCCTCATTTCAACCCAACTGTATTACTAATCCTACCTATATAATCTTGTCTGAATTAATCCAGTTATCCCTATTTCTATTGCTGCCATCTCCACATTTCATCATTTAATGTCTATATCCATTGTAATAGCCTCCCCTCTGATTTCTCTACCTTCTTCCTCCAGCTTTTCTCCAATTTATCCTTTACTATAGTACCTGAGCTAACTTTTTTTCTTTTTTTCCGGTACTGGGGATTGAACCCAGGGCATTCTACCTCCGAGCTACACTCCCAATCCTATTTTTATTCTTTATTTTGAAACAGGGTCTCACTAAGTTGCAGCGGGCCTCACTAAGTAGCTGAGGCTGGCTGCAAACCCAGATACTCTGGTCTTAGGCTCCCAAGTACTGGGATTTCAAGCGTGCACCACCACGCACAGCTCCTGAGCTAACTTTTGAAAATAAAATTCCAGTCATACAGTTTTCCTACTCAAAAACATTCAATTATTCCTCAGTGCTTATAGGATAAAAATATAAACTCACTATTTAATGAAAAACAGGGGGTTAGCAAACTAAGGACCATGGGCTAAATAAATGTCAGCCCCTCGTCTCTTTTTCTGAATAGTTTTATTAGAAAACAGCCATGCCCATTCATTGGGCTATGGCTACTTTCAAACCACAACAGAGTTGAGAAACTGCAATAGTGATCAACTATCTAGCCCTTTACACAAGTTTGCAGACCTCTGGCATGGAGAATACATATCATTGGGTCTCAATCTCCCTTTCTTGTTTCAGGTTCCACCACAAACTTTAGGTTCTCATATCCAAAAGGCCATTCTCTTCCAAATAAAACCACTAATCACTTTTCAAGGTGCTGTACTTGGCAGTTAGGGCTCAATGTGTACTGAATAAAATGATAGCTTTTTATCAATTCTCATACAGTGAGCTATCATTTAGTCATATACACTGAGCAACTCACACTTCTGGTGTCAAGTGCTATGTGGTAAGGGGTAGTCAACCTATATTTCGTTTGCTGAAGTAATTTGTGAAAGAACACTGGATTTGGAGTCAAAGAACCCAGTTCTGATACTTAACTTTAGATATTCAAGTAGAACCTCACTACAGTTATATGTGATCTTCTTTTCATGAAAATTATTCCAACACTAATTTTTAAAATCTATGATTCAAGCCAGGCATGTTGGTGCATGCTTGTGATCTCAGTACTTGGGAGGCTGAAACAGGAGGATCACAGGTCTGAAGCCAGCCTCAGCAACTTAGCAAGACTCTGTTTCAAAAAATAAAAAATACAATAAGCCTGGTGGTGTGGTAGCACATGCCTGTGATCCCAGTACTCGGGACTTTTTTTTTTTTGGTACAGGGGATTAAAATCAGGGGTGCTTTATTTCCAAGATATACCGCTAGCTCTTTTTTATTTTATTATTTGGAAACAGGGTCTCACTAATTTCCTGACAGCCTCAACAAGTTGCTGAGGCTGGCTTCAAACCTGAGACCCTGCTGTCTCAACCTCCCAAGTACTATGATTGCAAGTATGCACCACCACCATACCTGGCTCCTTGGGAGTCTGAGACAGAAGGATCATGGGTCTGAAGCTAGTCTCAGCAATTTACTGAAGCTGTCAACAATTTAGTGAGACCCTGTTTCCATATAAAAAATAAAACAGCCAGGCGTGGTGACGCACGCTTGTAATCCCAGCATTTGGGAGGCTGAGATCAGAAGATCCGGGTTGGTGGCCAGCCTTAGCTGCTTAGTGAGGCCCTCCGCAACTTATTGAGACCCTGTTTCAAAATAAAGAATAAAAAACAGGGCTGGGGGTGTAGCTCTGAGGTAGAATGCCCCTGAGTTCAATCCCCAGTACCGCAAAAAAATAAATAAATAAAATAAAACAGGGCTAGGGGTGTAGCTCAAAGGCAGAATGACTCTGGGTTCCATTTTCAGTAACATACATATAAAACAAAATAATAAAATAATAAATAAAACAAAATGAGAGTAAAATAAAATAAAATAAAACTCATGGTATTGCTCAGAGATAGAATGTCCTTAGCTTCAATCACAAGTACCAAAGCCAGGCGTGGTGGCGCGCGCTTGTAATCCCAGCATTCGGGAGGCTGAGACCAGAGGATCCGGGTTCAAGGCCAGTCTCAGTAACCTAGTGAGGCACTCCGCAACTTAGTGAGACTCGGTTTCAAAATAAAGAATAAAAAATAGGGCTGGGGGTGTAGCTCGGAGGTAGAATGCCCCTGAGTTCAATCCCCAGTACTGCAAAAAAAAAAAGAAACAAAACAAAAAAACAAAAAAAACAAGTACCAAAAAAGTAAATAAATAAAAGGCAGGCAAGGTGCTGGGCATGGTGGTATATGCTTGTAATCATACTGCTTGGGAGGCTGAGAGAGAAGGATCACAGATTCAAAGCCAGCCTCAGAAATTTAGGGAGACCCTCAACAATACAGTGAGATCATGTTTCAAAATAAAAAGTACTAGGAGTATAGCTCAGAGATAGACTATCCCTGTACTCAGTCCCCAGTACCAAAAATAAAAAACAAGAAACAAAAAAGTAGAGCTAGACATGGTAGGTGTATGCCAGTAATCCCAGCTACCTGGGAGATGAAGCAGGAGGATTGCAAGTTTAAGGCCAGCATGAGCAACTCAGCTAGACCCTGTCTCAAAATAAAATTTCAAAAAGGGTCTGGAGATGAAGCATAGTAGGAAGAACACTTGCCTACAATGTGCCAGGCCTTGAGTTCTATCCCCAGCCCACACACACACACACACACAAAATTGCATTTAAAAAGATTGTTTCAGTTTCCATGTGGCAGTAATTATAACGCTTCCGTGCTTTTAATGTTTAGTGAACACTCATGATGTAGCACATACAAAAGAGTCTAACAGTTTTAATTACTTACAGGTACGAATTTCATCCCTTGTTCTTCTCCAGATATATAAAAACAATGACTTTAGAAGCAACTTATTTCATGCACAATTATGTGAGTACAGAAAGGAGTAAGTGGCAAGTGGAAGAATTCAAAACATGAATCAGCGAGGCCTGGCAAAAGTGTGACCCATGCACAAGAGATAGGTACTACATGAATCTGAGAATTAACTTCGAAATTCCTTCCCTATGCTTCCTCACTCCATTTCATTAAATTACCAAATAACATCACTGATTAACTACCCAAAGGATGGGGTCAGTTGAATAAATAATCCAACCTAGTGGAGAGTCAAGATATGGTCAGACTTTTATTGATTTTGGCCAGATCTTTAAAATTAGTTACTAAAGTCAAAATATGAAATTGGGCATACGTGCAATCCCACTACTTGGGAGGATGAGGACAGGAGGGTTGCAGGTTCCAGTCCAGTCTCAGCAACTAAATGAGACCTTCAGCAAGTTAATGAGAACCTGTTTCAAAATAAGAAATAAAATAAAAGGAATGGGAGTGTATGTAGCTCAGTGGCACAAAGCCCCAGGGATCAATCTTTAGCACTAAAAATAAATAAATAATAAATAAAAAGGAAAATACCAGCCAGGCATGGTGGGACACATCTATATTTGGGAGGCTGAGACAGGAGGATCACGGGTTCGAGGACAGTCTCAGCAAGTAGTGAGACTCTCATCAACCTAGCAAGACTGTTTCCAAATAAAAATAAAATAGGGCTGGGAGTGTAGCTCGGAGGTAGAATCTGCCTGGGTTTAATCCCCAATGCCAAAAACAAAAGAGGAAATATGGCCAGTCATTGTGGTACATGCCTACATTCTCTGTACTTGGAAGCTGAGACAGCAGGATGGCAGGTTTACAGCCACCTCCCCAATTTAGTGAGACTCTCCACAACATATGGAGACAATTTTTCTTTTATGTGTTTGTATGTGTGTGGTACTGGGGATTGAACCTAGGATTATTCTACCTCTGAGCTACACCCAAAGCCCTATTTTATTTTGAAACAGGGTCTTACTAAATTGCAGCAGGCCTCACCAGGAACCTGCAATCCTTCTGTGTCTCAGCCTCCCAAGTACTGGGATTACAAGCATGTGCCTGTTTAAAAACAAAATAAAAAATTAAAAGGGCTGGTGGCATAGCTCAGAGATACAATGCCCCTGGTTTCAATCCCCAGGACTGAAAACAAATAAATAAATAAATATATATATATATATATATATATATATATATATACACTAGAGAAATGTCCATTTTTATTTAAAAATTCTATGCAAAGTAGGAAAAGAAAGGAACATCTTCAAATTGATAAATATATCTAATATCATATTTAATGATAAAATATTTTCTGCTTTCACCCTAAGTCAAGGAACAAGGCAAAGATATTCACTCTCACCACTTCAATTCACTACTGTAATAAAGTTAACACCAGTCTGGTAATTCAAGAAAAAGAAATACACGGCATACAAGATTAGAAAGAAAAAAGGAAATCTGTCTGTATTTACAGACAACATGATCATCTGTATAGACAAACTCAAAGAATCTCCAAAAAAGCCATTAAACTTAGTAAGTAAATTTAACAAGGTGAATATACATATAATGTTTATATTTACTAGCAACAAAAAATGGAAATTAAATTTTTTAACATTACTATTTAAAATAATATCAAGAACCATGAAATCAGTTGGGTGTGGTGGTCTACACCTATAATCCCAGTACTTGGGAGGCTAAAACAGAAAAATCACAGTTTTAAGGTCAGCTACAGCAACTTAGTAAGACCCTCTGAAAATTAGTGAGATCCTGTTTCAAAATAAAATAAGTCTGTGGGTATAGCCTAGAGGTAGAAGGCCTCTGGATTCCATTCCCAGTACTACAAAAAAAAAAAAAAGCCAGGTTTAATGGTGCCTATAATCCCAGTACTTGGGAGGCTAGGACAGGGGGATCACAGGTTTAAGGTCAGCCTCAGCAACCTAGCAAGATACTGTTTCAAAATAAAACAGGGCTGGGGGTATAGCTTGGTGGTAGAATGCCCCTGGGTTCAATCTCCAGTACCACATACACAAAAACGGTATTTTTTTTTTTTTTGGCGGTACTGGGGATTGAACTCAGAGGCATTCTACCTTTGAGCTATACCCCTAGCCCTATTTTTTTTTTTTTTTGGCAGTACTGGGGATTGAACTCGGGGGCATTCTACCTTCGAGCTATACCCTCAGCCCTATTTTTTATTCTTTATTTTGAAACAGAGTCTTACTAAGTTGCAGAGTGCCTCACTAGGTAGCTGAAGCTGGCCTTGAACTCCAGTCTCAGCCTCCCAAATGCTGGGATTACAAGCGTGCACCACCACACCCGGCTCCCTAGCCCTATTTTTTATTCTTTATTTTGAAACAGGGTCTCACTAAGTTGTTGAATGCCTCGCTAGGTAGCTGAGGATGGCCACAAATCCGGATCCTCTGGTCTCAGCCTCCCAAATGCTGGGATTACAAGCGTGCGCCACCACGCCCGGCTTAGAATTTATATTTCTGATACCTCCGTCTCCACAGTAGTTGGGAGTAGTTTTCCCTATGGTTTTTACAAGTATGTTGCAAACACATTGTGGGAGACAACTTTTTTTGTAATTAATTTATTTTTTGGCACTGAGGATTGAACCCAGAACAACTGTACCTCCAAGGTACACCCCAGCCCTAGTTTTTCTTTTTATTTTGAAACAGGGTCTTGCTAGATTGATGACAGTCTTGCTACTTGTAAAGGCTGTCCTCCAACCTGCTATCCTCCTGTCTTAGCCTCCCAAGTACTAGGATTACAGGCATGTGCCACCATGCCCAGCTCTAAAGGTAATTTTGATATAAATAGTTTTGTTCCTAGAACTCCTTGGGAACTACTACTACTATTTCTGCAAAATGTTCTAGCCAGAAACATCCCAAGAATAAACTGAATGAGACATATAAATTTCAGTAAACTACAACTGGCAAGGGTGACGTTTTGTCTTAATAAAGACATAAAAGCCAGATACAGTGGCACACACCTATAATTCCATTACTTGGGAGACTGAGACAGGAGGATCACAGGTTCGAGGCCAATCTCAGCAACTTAGGGAGGCCCTCAATATTCTAGTGAGATCCTGTTTCAAAATTAAAAATAAAAAGGGCTTGGGTATAGCTCAGAGGTAGATCACCCCTGGATTCAATCTCCAGTACAAAAAAAGACATATAAAAATACATAACACCATTACAAATTTGGCAAAAACATCTAAGTTGAATATACTTTTGTTTCCTCCTGAAAGCTATTTTTACACAGTTCCATGTAAAAGTTTATAGGAACCAGGTGAGGTGACACATGCTTGTAATCCCAGTATGTGGGAGGCTAAAACAGGAGTATCGTAGGTTTGAAGCCAGCCTCAGCTACTTAGTGAGGCCCTCCACAACTTAAGGGTACCCTGTTTCAAAATATAGGGCTGGGGGTATTGCTCAGAAGTAGAATGCCCCTGGGTTCAATGCCTAATACTGCCAAAAAAAAAAAAAAGTTTGTGGGAAACTCAGAACATAGACAATTTTGGACTAAAAGTACTCATTACTGTATTTTTAAAAAAGAAGTGAGCTGAGTGTGGTGGCAAACACCTGTAGTCCCTGTACTTGGGTGGCTGAGACAGAAGAATTGCAGGTTTCAAGCCAGTTTTAGCAATTTAGCAAGACCCTATTTCAAAATAATAAAATAAGAGCTGGGGATAGCTTGGATATAGAATGCCTCTGGGTTCAAAATCCAGTACGAAAAAATAAAAAACAAATGCTTCTGCGGAGAAATGAAATGAAAACAGGCTATCATTTACAAAAACATGATTGTATTTGCTTTAAGTAAAAATGTCTTAAAAATCTGGACCATAGCCGGGCGTGGTGGCGCACGCTTGTAATCCCAGCATTTGGGAGGCTGAGACCGGAGGATCTGGGTTCGAGGCCAGCCTCAGCTACCTAGTGAGGCACTCTGCAACTTAGTGAGACCTGGTTTCAAAATAAAGAATAAAAAATAGGCCTGGGGGTATAGCTCAGAGGTAGAATGCCCCTGAGTTCAATCCCCAGTACCACAAAAAAAAAAAAAAAAAAAAAAAAAAAAAAATCTGGACCATAATACTCCACCAAAACGTAAGCAGTTTGCCAGGTGTGGTGAAACACAGCTGTAATCCCAGCACTTGGGAGGCTGAGATAGGAGTATCACAGGTTTGAGGTCAGTCTCAGTAACTTAGCAAGAACCTCAACAACATGGCAAGACTGCGTTTCAAAATAAAATATTTTAAAAAGGGATGGGGGTGTACCTCGGAGATAGAATGCCACTGGGTTCTATCTCCAATATCAAACAAACAAAAAAGAATATAAGCAGTTTGTATGTTTTTAATTTTGGTACCTATTTTTGACTTTGTTTATATCTCACGGGAATATTACTCACCCACATTTGGAGGTTTCACATAATTTACAGGTAGTTCTGGAGGTCTGCCTCTATGTAGAGCTGCAAAAGCAGACCCGTTCCATAGTGTATTTTTACAGTCTGTATAAAAAGAATCAAAGTTAATCAAGGAATACAGTATTTTTTTTTCTTTAACTGTGTCTCAGCTTTTATGTTCATAATATACCACAATATATGTTTTAGATTTTGTGCTACAATCATAATCTTGCTTATAGTTTTATGTGTAGGCATAGTGGCACACACCTCAAATACCTCTTACTTGGGAGGCTGACACCGGAAGATCTCAGGTTTGAGGTCAGCCTCAGCAACGTAGCGAGACCTTTGGTATTTTATGTAACTTAGTTGTTGTTTTGTGGTACTGGGGCTTCTACCTCTGAGCTACACCTCTAGCCCTATTTTATTTTTCATTTTGAAACAGAGAAATGATGCTGAGGCAGGAGGAGCTCCTGAAGGAGAAGAAGCTGAAAGAGAGCTCCTTTATCCTCCAGAAAGAGATCAGCCAGCTGGCCAAAACCAACAGCCACATATATTATTTTTTCTTTTTTTTTTTTTTTTTTTTTGCGGTACTGGTGATTGAACTCAGGGGCGTTCTACCTCCGAGCTATACCCCCAAGCCCTATTTTTTATTCTTTATTTTGAAACAGAGTCTCACGAAGTTTCGGAGTACCTCACTAGGTAACTGAGGCTGGCCTCGAACCCGGATCCTCTGGTCTCAGCCTCCCGAATGCTGGGATTACAAGCATGCACCACCACGCCCAGCTCATTAGCAGCTTTTCATTTGCTACTTAGGAGAATCCACCCCAAGTTAGATCAGTTGCTTGTATGTCTCTAGCTGCACCTCACAGTCTGAAAAGGGCAATTCTTTATACCAAATGTCTAATTGCAGTAGTCTTTCTCCATTTGAGAAGCTTTGCAAAGTATAAATAAAAAGGATTTATTTTTTAATTTAAGGAGAAACTTTGTGGGAAAGTTAACTGTGGTTTCTAAAAGCCTAAGAACAAGAGCCAGGAGTGGTGGCTCATGCTCGTCATCCCAGTAATTGGGAAGCTGAGACAGGAGGATCATAGGTTCATGGCTAGCCTCAGCTGCTTAGTGACATCCTGTTTAAAAAATAAAGAATTAGCCAGGCATGGGGGCACACGCTTATAATCCCAGCATTTGGGAGGCTGAGACCAGAGAATCAGGGTTCGCGGCCAGCCACAGCTACCTAGTGAGGTACTCCACAACTCAGTGAGACCTGGTTTCAAAATAAAGAATAAAAAATAGGGCTGGGGGTATAGCTCGAAGGTAGAATGCCCCTGAGTTCAATCCCCAGTACCGCATAAAAAGAAAGGAAGGAAGGAAGGAAGGAAGGAAGGAAGGAAGGAAGGAAGGAAGGATTAAAAAATAGGGATGGGGATGGAGTTCATAGGTAGAATGCGCCGGGGTTCAATCCTCAATTCCGCAAAAAAAATAAATAAATGAGTATTATCATATTGTGGCTTTACTGGATATGATAAAATTCAAGCAAATATTAAATATTCCTAATAATTAGGTTTGCATCAAATCTATTGACTACTCTCTTAAAAGCTTCCAAATTAGCCGGGCGTGGTGGCACACGCTTGTAATCCCAGCATTCGGGAGGCTGAGACCAGAGGATCCGGGTTCGCGGCCAGCCTCAGCTACCTAGTGAGGCACTCCACAACTTAGTGAGACCCTGTTTCAAAATAAGACTAAAAAATAGGGCTGGGTGTATAGCTCAGAGGTAGAATGCCCCTGAGTTCAATCCCCAGTACCACAAAAAAAAATTCTCAATTATAACAAATTTACATATAATTTTCATTTACCTAATATGAAATATTACTATGATTAAGATATTATCAAAACTATGAATAAGAACATTATGATACAATGGAAGAACTTTTTTCAGCATTTAAACTTAATCAGAGCAGCATCTTTTGAGATTTCTATTCCACAATTACAAAGGGGTTTTTACTCTTTACCTATATAATATTCACTGTTTGAAACAAAAGGACTTCTTTTTAGGCCTCTAAATATTTACTTGTACATTAAGAATACTGAAACAACATTGACAAGACAATAAAAGTTAGAAGAAAATGAGAATGAACCAAAAACATGGAAACATTTACTCAACCTAAAAATGTGTTCCTTTCTACTCCTTCTGATAACACAGCTGTAAAATTGGAAAATCATACCTTTGGCATCCCGTAACAGAGACTGCCGACCAACACCTAGTAATGTCTGTACCCCAGGAACACTCTGAGGGATCTCCTTATCTAGTAAGGGACCAATCCGCTCACAAATTTTAAGGAGGTAGTCTGGAGGAATGTGTGCATTGGCTGCCACCTAAGAAATATAAAAATACAAGAGAAAGAAAACTCATTTGTTATAAAAACATTAATCTAGTCCCTTATCAAACTGTTCCCTTATGGAGCAATATATAGTTTTAAAACATGAAATCAGAGCTGGGTATGGTGGTGCACACCTGTAATCCCACTACTTGGGAAGCTGAGACAGGAGGATCACAAATGAGACAGGAGAATCACAGATCGAGAACAGCATCAGCAAGTAATGAGACTCTCATCAACCCAGTGAGACCCTCTCTCAAAATAAAACTAAAATAGGGCTGAGGGTATAGCTCAGAGGTAGAATGCCCCTGAGTTCAATCCCCAATAACACACACACACACACACACACACACACACACACACACACACACCATGAAATCAGGAAAATTAAACTTTAAATATTTGCTAGATGTGGTGGTACATGCCTGTAATTCTAATACTTGATAGACTGCCCATGGATTCAATCCCCAACACCAAAGAAAAGAAAAAATAAACATATATACATATATATATATATACATATATACATTCACATATTTATGGCACCTGAATGAAAAAGTTTTAAGATGCCATATACTAACATTTATAGCAGCTATGCCGTTTTTTCTCAACATTGTCTTAGATAAACTAGGCTTTTGATATCAACCACTTTTCATCAAGTAAATGGTATACCAGAGACTTTATAGGGGGCTGGTTGACATCTTTACTGGAAATTTTTTTTTCATCTCCTGACCAACTAAATAATTATTAACTTGTTATAAATCCTTAACTACCCTAGAAATACAATATTACAATCCAGAAAATAAGAATTCTCTAATTAGAACTTTGTGTGTGTGTGTGTGTGTGTGTGTGTGTGTGTGTGTGTGTGGTGTGTATGTATGCTGGAAATGGAACCCAGGGTCTAGTACATGCTAGGCAAGCTCTATACCACTGAGCTATATTTCTGGCCCCTCTAATTGGAACTTTTAGATTTGCCTTCTAATAGAAAATCTAAGCCGGGCGTGGTGGCGCACGTTTGTAATCCCAGCTTTTGGGAGGCTGAGACCAGAGGATCCGGGTTCGTGGCCAGCCTCAGCTACCTAGTGAGGCACTCCGAAATTTAGTGAGACTTGGTTTCAAAATAAAGAATAAAAAATAGGACTGGGGGTGTAGCTCGAAGGTAGAATGCCCCTGAGTTCAAGTACCACAAAAAAAAAAACTATAATTATATCATAAACTGACATTTTATGGCCCCTGGCTATTTCATTTTATTGAAATAATGATATCTGATTTTCAGCTAAATACTATACATTTTTATTAATTCCTCAGTAATAAAACACAGACTCATAAATGGTTAGAAATATCTCTATACATTCATCAACTAAAGCAAAGCTACTACTAAATCCTCTGAAATAGAAAAATGATTTTAAGAGCTGGGTGTGGTGGTGCACGCTTGTAATCCCAGCATTTGGGAGGCTGAGACCAGAGGATACAGGTTCGTGGCCAGCGTCAGCTACCTAGTGAGGCACTCCACAACTTAGTGAGACCCTGTTTCAAAATAAAGAATAAAAAATAGGGCTGGGGGTATAGCTCGAAGGTAGAATGCCCCTGAGTTCAATCCCCAGTATCGCAAAAAAAAAATGATTTTAATACTAAAGAAGAAGCCGGGCGTGGTGGCACATGCTTGTAATCCCAGCATTTGGGAGGCTGAAACCGGAGGATCTGGGTTCCCGGCCAGCCTCAGCTACCTAGTGAGGCACTCTGCAACTTAGTGAGACCCGGTTTCAAAATAAAGAATAAAAAATAGAGCTGGGGTTATAGCTCAGAGGTAGAACGCCCCTGAGTTCAATCCCCAGTACTACAAAAAAAAAAAAAAAAATACTAAAGAAGCATAGATTCATTCAGCCAGGCAAGGTGATGCAACATGCCTGCAAATCCCAGTACTAGGGAGGCTGAGACAAGAAGATCACAGGTTCAAGGCCAACCTCAACAACTTGGTGAGATCTTGCTTCAAAATAAAAATCTTAAGAGCCGGGCGTGGTGGCGCACCCTTGTAATCCCAGCATTTGGGAGGCTCAGACCGGAGGATCCGGGTTCGCCGCCAGCCTCAGCTATATAGTGAGGCACTCCGCAACTTATAAAGAATAAAAAATAGGGCTGGGGGTATGGCTGGGAGGTAGAATGCCCCTGAGTTCAATCCCCAGTACTGCAAAAAAATAAATAAATAAAAATAAAAATCTTAAAAAGGAAAGCCGGGTGGTGGTGGCGCACGCTTGTAATCCCAGCATTCGGGAGGCTGAGACCGGAGGATCTGGGTTCGAGGCCAGCCTCAGCTACCTAGTGAGGCACTCCGCAACTTAGTGAGACTCGGTTTCAAAATAAAGAATAAAAAGGAGCCAGACGCGGTGACACACTCTTACAATCCCAGTACTTGGGAGGCTGAGACAGGCGGAATTAAAAGGACTGGGGTGTAGCTCGGAGGCAGAATGCCCTGGGTTTAATCCTCAGTACCCCCAAAAAAAATCTTTAAAAAGGCCGGGAGTGTAGCTCAGAGGTAGAACACCCCTGCTTCAATCTCCAGTACTCCCCCCAAAAAGAAGAAAAAGCATAGATACTACCAAAAGAATGGCAATAACATTCTTTTGAATTTAAGCACACTGACTTCTCTTTAAATATTAACAAGGTGCCAGACTCTGTGTGGGTGTGTGTGTGTGTGTGTGTGTGTGTGTGTGTGTGTGTGTGTGTGTGTTACTGGGGATTGAACACAGGGGCATTCTACCCCTGAGCTATAACCCAGCCCTTTTTTATTTTTTGTTTTCAAAGAGGGTTTCACTAGGTTGTTGAGAGTCTGGCTATGTTTCTGAGGCTGTCCTCGAACATGCAATCCTCCTCTCCCAGCCTCCTAAATACTGGGAGTACAGGCGTGTATCACCACAACCAGCTAGTTCAGCTCTTACAATAATGTTTCTTCTACATAAAATTTTAGGTCTTATAAATTTGAATCCATTCCTTTTCTGTGGTACTGGGGATTGAACCCAGGAACATTCTACCTCTGATCTCACAAGGAAGCCTTTTGATTTTTGAGACAGGGCCTCCCTATATTTCAGAGACAAGCCTAGAACTTGAGATCCTGACTCTGCCTCCCAAGTACTGGGATTACAAGCATGAGCCTACAGGAGCTAGTGTATTACCATTACTTTGATTAAACCTGGAATTTTAAACTGGGCATGGTGGCACACGCTTGTAATCCCAGCATTTGGGAGACTGAGACCAGAGGATCCGGGTTCGCGGCCAGCCTCAGCTACCTAGTGAGGCACTCCGCAACTTAGTGAGACCCTGTTTCAAAATAAAGAATAAAAAAAATAGGGCTGGGGGTATAGCTCAGAAGTAGAATGCCCCTGAGTTCAATCCCCAGTACTGCAAATAAATAAATAAATAAAGTTTGAATTTTTTTTGTTTTTGTTTTTTATTTTATTTTTGGTACTGTAGGTTGGACTCAGGAACATTCTACCTCGGAGCTACACCTCTCCCCAGCCCTATTTCATTTTTTTTTTTTTTAATTTTGAAACGGGGACTCACTGAGTTGCTAGGGGACCTTGCTAAATTGTTGAGGCTGGCCTCAAATCTGGGATCCTTCACACCAGCCACCATACCTGGCCAAGTTGGAATTTTTTTGTGTGTCTCTGGAACTGGGAATTGAACCCAGAGGCATTCTACTTCTGAGCTACACTACCAGCTGAACTTGTTTTTTCACTTCATTTCTTATTTGGATACCGGGTCTTACTAGGTTGATGAGGCTGCCATCGAACCTGTGATTCTCCTGTCTCAGCCTCCCAAATACTGGAATTACAGGCCTGCACTGCCATACCTGGCTCAAATTGATTTTTTTTTTCTTTTTTTGTGTGTGTGTGTGCTGGAGATTGAACCCAGGAGCATTCTACCTCTGAGCTACACTCCCAGCCCTGTTTTCCTATTCTTTATTTTGAAACAGGGTCTCACTAAGTTGGAGAAGGTCTCACTAAGTAGCTCAGGTTCACCAGGAACCTGTGATCCTCCTGTCTCAGCCTCCCAAGTACTGGGATTACAAGTGTGCACCACCATGCAAGGCTCAAACTGGATATTTTTTCCCCCCGGTACTGGGGATTGAACTCGGGCATTCTACCTCCAAATTATACCCCCGGCCCTATTTTTTATTCTTTATTTTGAAACAGGGTCTCAATAAGTTGCGGAGTGCCTCACTAGGTAGCTGAGGCTGGCTGGGAACCCGGATCCTCTGGTCTCAGCCTCCTGAATGCTGGGATTACAAGTGCCTGACTCAAACTGGAATTTTAAAGGTGATCTTTTCAGTTACTTAAATAACTGCTTTAAGAAAAGTAATTACTTATTAAAGATTTTTAATTGTATATTAAAATATGTATAAATATTACCGTATATAATAAAATGTAATCTTTAATGTATATACTTAAGCCAGGCCTGGGGGTGTAGCTCGGAGGTAGAGTGCCCCTGAGTTCAATCCCCAGTACCGCAAAAAAAAAAAAAGCAAAGTTTAAGAGCCAAGCATTGTGGCTTACACCTGGAACCCCGGTACCTTGGAGGCAGACACAGGAGTATTGCAGGTTCTAAGCCAGCCTCAGCAATTTAGAGATCCAGTTTCAAAATAAAACAGGTGAGGTTTTAGCCCAGAGGTAAAATGCCCCTAGGTTCAATCTCCAGTTCTACCAAAGAATAAATATATAAAGCCAGGTGCAGTGGCAAATGCCTATAATTCCAGTACTTGGGAGGCTGAGACAGGAGGAGGGCAGGTTCAAGGACAGCTTCAGCAAGATAGAGAGGTTCTCTGCAATCTAACAAGACCCTGTTTCAATAATAAAAAAGTGCTGGGGGGGGGACACACTTAAAAATAGGGCTGGGGGTGTAGCTCGGGGAATGAACTCAGGGGCTCAGAATGCCGCTGAGTTCATTCCCCAGTACTGCAAAAAAAAAAAAGAAAAAATAGGACTGGAGAGGTAGATCAAAGGTATAATACCCCTGGGTTCAATCTCCAGCGCCATAATAAATTAAATAAACACAGCAGGGCGTGGTGGCGCACGCTTGTAATCCCAGCATTTGGGAGGCTGAGACAGGAGGATCCGGGTTCACGGCCAGCCTCAGCTACCTAGTGAGGCACTCCGCAACTTAGTGAGACCCTGTTTCAAGATAAAGAATAAAAAAAAAAAAAAAAATAGGGCTGGGGCCGGGCGTGGTGGCGCAAGCTTATAATTCCAGTATTTGGGAGGCTGAGACAGGAGGATCTGGGTTTGCAGCCAGCCTCAGCTACCTAGTGAGGCCCTCTGCAACTTAGTGAGACCCTGTTTCAAAATAAAGATTAAAAAATAGGG
>PVLC010017038.1:0-34479 GCA_004027655.1 Graphiurus murinus
TGCAAATCAAGACTACCTTGAGATTTCACCTAACTCCAATCAGAATGGCAACTATCAAGAACACAAACAACAACAAATGCTGGCGAGGGTGTGGAGAAGTGGGAACCCTAATACATTGTTGGTGGGATTGCAAATTAGTGCAACCACTTTGGAAAACAGTATGGAGGATCCTCAGACGAATGGGAATGATCCTACCATAAAACCGTTTTATATGAATGTTCTTAGCAGCATTGCTCACAATAGCTAAAAAGTGGAAAAGTTCTAAACATCAAACTATGAGTGAATAAAACCATTTATATCCAGATAATTGAACATAATTAGGCTATGAAAAGGTGAAAATTTGTGAAACATACTATACCTGCAAGCATCTTGCAAACATTATGCTAAGTAAATGAGTCTGAACACAATTGTTACATATGATATGATTTTGTTTATATGAAATGTTCATAATAGACAAACAGAAACAGCAGATTAGAGATTATCTAAGGCTGGAGGTGGAGGGGGGGTGGAGAATGATGGTTAATAGGTATTGGGTGTTTTTGTGGATGGTGAACATCTGAAATTACATAATGATGATGGCTGCACAACTTTGTAAGTATACTAAAACACAATTACACTAGAAGGGTAATTTTTACATGTAAATGATATCTCAATAAAAATGAATTAATGCTAGTCTTCATCAAAGTTCATAAGATTGCAAGGATAGTTGGGATACAGCTAATACATTTGTTATTTTGTATAATTTGTATATTAGTCATCTATCTTGTGCTTGACCTGTTTTTATTAGAAAATATATTTTATGTAATCATTGGTATTATCCTATTGTTCTCAACATAAAAATGTATAAGAAAACTGTGATCACCTATTAAAAAAGACATAGCTGATTTATAAAAAATTATTAAATCAAGATAGAATAGCTGATGGCAAATTATGGAAGATATAAAGCAAAGACATTTATAGATATTGATATTTTGGGGTAAGTCTCTATATGTCTGTTTATGCATGTGTAAATGGGTGTGAGGAAGTAGTCATGACTGAAAGGTATGTTTCTTATTAATTTGAAGGATATGCACCCCAAGAGTTGCAGGATCAGCTGCATGGTAACTAGATTACTTTCAAAATGGAACCTTGGGTAGTACCATACCCTATATATGCAAAGTTTTTTCTTGTACACACACACACACACACACACACACACACACACACACATACACACACAAACTGGTAGTAAGTTGTTTGCACCTCTAATTATTCTTGCTGTTATCTTTTTTGAAAGCCATGGATTTCTAATTCAATGTTCTAAGATATATACATTTGTCCTTGTTAGGTAGTTTTCTGGCTACAATTATTACAGCACATTATTCTTCCCAGAGAAGAAATAAATTCAAAACTACCCCTTTATTTTTACCTATTCTATAAGGATTGACCTTAGTCATTGCCCATGTTACTAGTTTTTAATCATATAATATCATATCATACCATGTCATAGTATATTATATTTGTTGTTGGTTTCTTCATCCTTTGTGATTGGATATAAAATTAATAGGAAATGAATAACCATTATTTTGGGGGAGAGAAGTGCACAAGAAGAAACAGCAGATAAGTCAATTAAGGAGAAAAAAGAGGGAAGGGAGATTGTGGATCAAATGGGTTTATTTACATTTACTTATAGGAGAAATGAAAATAATTCATAATCTTAGCTTGGAATTAAAAAGTTAAAAATTGTACACAGGAAGTAGAATATGTTAATATGGGCCTGTAGGAGTCCCACAAGTCTTGGCATCTCAATAGAATTCTTACTGCCTAATATTTTCACCAGAATATGTGAAGGTGAAGATGGGTCAATGATGGACTATATAAACTTTATCAAGTTATTAATCAAGACCTAGAGGTCATGAACAATGGCTACTTAATGTCATTTTTAAAATATAAGTTTGTGTAACCATTCAAACTTTTTAGAAGTTAAAAGATAGTTTACACTAGCTGGACATGGTGTTGCCCACCTGTAATCCTGGTACTTGAGAGGCTGAGACAGGAGGGTCACAGGTTCTAGGCTAGTGCACATTAACTTAGTGAGACCCCGTTTCAAAATAAAAAAAAAAAAAGGCTTGGGGTTATAGCTCATAGGTATAATGCCCCTGGTTCAATCTCCAGTACCAAAATCAATCAATTAATTAATTAATTAAAAATTCAAAAGGCTGGGGATGTAGCTTAGAGGTAGAAGTGTCCCTAGGACCACAAAAATTTAAAAAAAAAAAAAAAAAGACAAGAAAGGAAGGAAGGAAGAAGAGAGATAGAAACTGCTGGACGTGGTGGCGCACGCTTGTAATCCCAGCATTTGGTTCACAGCCAGCCTCAGCTACCTAGTGAGACACACCACAACTTAGTGAGACCCTGTTTCCAAATAAAAAAATAGGGCTAGGGGTATAGCCCAGAGGTAGAATGCCCCTGAGTTCAATCCCCAGTACCGCAAAAAAAAAAGAGAGATAGAGGAGATAGACCAACTCTTATAAGTTATTTTTTAAGGAAAACATACACGCCAATTATGTGTTACTAATTGGGTTGATATATTCATAATGTGTTATGTATCTGTTTTGCAGTCCCTGCAAAATCATAAATTTATTGTAGGTTGAGAGCCATCTTTTTCTACCAGAGCACATTTTCCTTCTTCAAATGTATGTTGGTTGTCTTTTGCTAAATAGCAGATTACTTCAAACTTAGCAAGTTAAAACAACAAACAGCTTAGCTAGCTGGAGCTTCTTGTAAGGCTGCCATGGAACCATGTGCTGGGGCTGCAGCCATCTCCAGGCTTACCTGGGCTGACCTCACTCCTGTGGCTCTTGGTGGGGCTCAGTCCCTCATGTGCCATTTACAACTGAGGCCTTTGATTTTTTGAGGCTTGTGCCTCTCCATACAGATATCTGAGTGACTTAATGATATGGTAGCTAGCCTCTAAATACAAGTGGAGAGAGAAAAAGACCTAAGGGGAGTGCCAATGATTTTGGAAAGAACATCCCATGACTTCTGTCTCATTCCATTTGTTGGAAACCAGTCAGTAAGTTCAGTCCACACTTAAGCAAAGGGTGTTCACAGAGAGAATCAGGAAGCAGGATCGCTGATGAGCATCTTACACACAAATCAACTAAAGGTTGTTAATTAGGCTCCTGATGCTAATGCTGGTGGTGTTAGCCTACATTGGGATAAGACCATAGAAACACTTATCAAAACAGTGGAATATACAGTCACCATAAACAGACGGGAAATCAGGCCACACGGAACTGTACTTTGCTCTTCTCCTCAGAGACAATGGATAACTTCCATTTCCACTTTGGGCAGCTGGAAAAATAGGAATACCACTCACTTAACAAGAGAACACTCATGGAAGGTTGAGGAAGGAGATCATGAGCTCAGGTATGGACATGTTAATTTTGATATATTTTAGTTAACCAGAGACTTTTAATTGGATATGTTAGGTCAGTAATTTGTTGCAAGAGTGTGGAGCACAAAGGGAAAGATTGGACTGGAACTATACATTTGAAATGCTATTTATTTACTTACTACTGGAGATTGACTCTAGGGGCATTCTACCTCCAAGCTACACCCTCAGCCCTTTTCATTTTTTTTTGTTTTGAAACAGGGTCTCCCAAGGTCACTGAGTCTATACATGGCTGAGACTGTCCTCGAACCTGTGATCCTCCTGTTTCAGCCTCTCATGGACTAGGATTACAGGCATGTACTACCATACCTAGCAAGTATTCAGAATACTGATGGTAATTAATGATGTGTGCATGGATAAAATCATGAGGAAGAGAATACAGACTATGAAAAGGAAGGGAGGAAGACTTAAAGAACTCAAGATCAAAATCTATGCCTGGTAGCCTGACAATGTGGCCTATAATCCCATTATTTAGAAGGCTGAGAGAGAGGATTGCAGGTTGGAGGTCAGCCTCAGCAACTTAGTGAGATCCTGTTTCAAAATTTAAAAATAAATAAATAAATAAAAAGGGCTAGGGGTGTAGCTCACAGGTACAGTGCCCCCAGGTTCAACACCCAGTATGAGAAAACAAACAAATAAAACCCAGGCCCAGTGTGATTGCACACACCTAGAATCCCAGCTACTCAGGAAATTCAGACAGGAGGGTTTCAGATTTGAGACCAGCCTAGGCAACTTAGCGAGACCCTGGATCAAAATAACAAAATAAAAATGAGTGGAGGTGTAGCTCAGTGGTAGAGTGCCTGTTGGTTCAACCCCCGGTTACACACACACACACACACACACACACACACACACACACACACACACCAAAAATCAGGTAAAGGATAATGTCCAACAAAGAAAATTGAGGGAAATTAGTCCCGGAGATAAAAGAAAATCAGAGGAATTTGGTGAAACAGAAGCTCAGGTTACTATGTCAAGAAAGGCAGAGGCCAGGCATGGTGGCGCACACCTATAATCTCAGCAACATGGAAGGCTGAAACAGGAGGATTGCAGGTTCGTGGCCAGCCTCAACAACTTACAGTAAGGCCCTTCACAACTTAGTGAAACTTTGTTTCAAAATAAGAAATAAAATAGGGCTGGGGTAGAATGCTGGGTTCAATCCCCAGTACCATGAAAGAAAGAAAGAAAGAAAGAAAGAAAGAAAGAAAGAAAGAAAGAAAGAAAGAAAGAAAGAAAGGAAGGAAGGAAGGAAGGAAGGAAGGAAGGAAGGAAGGAAGGAAGGAAGGAAGGAAGGAAGGAAGGAAGAAGGAAAGAGAGAGAGAGAGAGAAAGAAAGAAAGAAAGAAAGAAAGAAAGAAAGAAAGAAAGAAAGAAAGAAGGAAGAAAGGGAAGAAGGAAGGAAGGGAAGAAGGGAGGGTGGAAGGGAGGAAGGAAGGGAAGAAGGGAAGGAGGGAGGGAGGAAGGAAGGAAGGAAGGAAGGAAGGAAGGAAGGAAGGGAAGGAAGGAAGGTTGGTTAAGTGCTTTATACTTTGAAGTGATACTGAAGAGGTCAAATAACAGAAAAGAAAGCTCATGGGCTTAGTTGGCAGGCATCAGGCTCCTTACTGTTGCAGGAAACTTGTGGATGAAGGATGGGGAGGAGCACAGGTTGCAATGAGTTGAAGAGCCAGTGGCAGTTAAGTTTAGGCATCTTTTTTAAAGCATTGCAAAGAAGAAAGAAAATACAGCAATGATATAAAAAGGAAGCTTTGCAAAGGAGAGAGAAAAGATAGCAATGATATAAAAAGAAAGTCGAAGCCAGGTGTGGTGGCGCATGCTTGTAATCCCAGCATTTGGGAGGCTGAGACCGGAGGATCCGGGTTCACAGCCAGCCTCACCTACCTAGTGAGGCCCTCTGCAACTTAGTGAGACCCTGTTTCAAAATAAAGAATAAAAAAATAGGACTGGTGGTGTACCTCGGAGGTAGAATGCCCCTGAGTTCAATCCCCAGTACCGCAAAAATAAAAAATAAAATAAAAAGGAAATCGAATTCAAAGATGATGGTTTCTTTTAAATATGAAAACAAATTGCATATGTTTAAATGGTGATAGAAAGAACACAATTGAAAGAAGCTAAAGTAACAAGAAAGAAAAAGGTAATGAATAGTGAGGTTCTGGGGAAAGTGTGGAGGATGTGGAAGCCATAACACAGATGGAGGGTTATTTTCTGAACTATAATGAGAGGGAAAGTAAACAGAAAATATGAGATAGAAGGATGCAGGTAGGTTTATGGGTTTGATGGCAGGCAAGTGGAGGAGTTTCTGTTTTGTGGTTTTATGTTCTCTGTGTGTCAGTGTTGTTATTATTGTTCATGTCGCATTTCTGTTAATCAAAGAAACTTTCCTTATAAATCATCACCTATTAGCAGAGGAACGAATTTATTCATCCATTGAGCAAATACTTCTGGATTCCTAATCTTCCTCTCCAACCTCCTCATCAGATTGAGAGCTCAGAGATTCAAATAATCACAACTGTGACACCATCTTAAAAACAGTCTGCTGTGGGGGCACAGAGGAGGATAAAAGTAAATGTGATGAGAATCAGAGAAGACTTCATAGGATGCAAAGTTCAAGATGGGTTTGGAAGACTGAATGAGTTTGCTGGATAGAAATATTAGGAGAAATACAAATGGCCAATAAGTGTATGAAAAAATGTACAATCAGGGAAAATGTTCCATCAAATGCAAATCAAAACTATACCAGGATCCCATCTAATTCCAGTTAGAATGACAATCATCATGAAGTTAAACAACAATAAATGCTGGTGAGGATGTGGGGAAATAGGAACTCATACACTGCTGGTGCAATTGCGAATTAGTGCAGCTGCTAGAGAGATAAGTGTGAAGGCTCCTCAGAAGACTGGGAACCACCATATGTCCCAGTTATACCACTCCTGGGCATCTTTCCAAAGAGACTGAAGTCAGAATATTATAGTGATACATGCATATCCATGTTTATAGCAGCACAGTTCACAGTAGCCAAATTATGGAACCAGCCTTGGTATCCATCAACATTTGGATGATAAAGAAACTTGTGGTATATTCATGCAGTAATATTTTATTCAGCCACAAAGAACAATGAAATTGTGTCATCTTCTGGGAAAAAAAGATGGAACTAGAGAATATTATGCTAAGTGAGTTTGTCCAGTCTCAGAAAATGAAGGGTTATATGTTTTCTCTTATATGTGAAAGCTAGGGAGAAATTGGGAAACGAAAGAGATTTTACATAAATGAGGAATATTCCAGTAAAATAGTGGAAGGGGATTAAGGAGGGGGCTTGATGAATGAAACAGTTCAAGTAATGCTTTATTACATAAGCAAAACTATCAACACCTCTCTCAATAGCATGTACCGGGATGAGGAAGGAGTGGGGTGAGATGGAGGAAGGAATAAATAAAACAAGTTGAGGATGTTAAAAAAAAGGAATGTTAAGAGATCATAACAGATTATGAACACAGCAGGAACAAAGAGCCATTTATCAAGAAAAATATCTACATATGCAGTTTTTAAAATTTTAATTTTTTAAAAATTTTATTGGTGCACTGTAATTATACATCTTTGTGATGTACAAGCTGATAGAGGCATACATGCACACAGGTCTCAGTAAACCCTACAGACTTCAGAGCAAGAGTAAAAACCTCACCAATTGTAGTTCAGATTTAGAAATTAGGACTTTTTACAATGAGAGGAATCTGATTTCATCAGCAATATCTGACAAGTATCTACATTTAAACAAAGCACAGAGATATGTAGGAATACATGAAAGATCGGTTTTGGCTTAATTAGTTACTAACAATCAAACACATTTCCTCCACACGAATGCATTTATCATGGTAGAGTTGGATAATACCATGTGAGGATAATACTCCAGTCTACAGGAAGAGCGTCAAGTTCACCTCTGGCAAAGGCTGCTAGTTGCCCCCAATATATTCTCTTCTACAACAATGCAACACCCAATTTTAGCCAACTCTGCTAACTGCACATAAACTATAGAGTTTTTTCTGCCTCTATAGTAGAATGACTGAGTTCTGGCCAATATTTTTATTATTATTGTTATTATTATTATATTTTTATAATAATTGGTGCATTGTAATCATACATCTTTGTTAGGTACAAGCTGATAAAGGCATATATGCACATATTTCTCATTTAACCCCTTCTCCAATTCCCACCCCACTCCTTTGCCCTCCCTCCTTCTCAAGTTCAGTTTAGTGATTGACCTTGATATATTTGTGAAAGTAAATCCTGTGCATTAGGGTGGTCCCCCCCTCCCTTCCATCCCCTTTGGTTAAGTCAATCTATTTGCCTATCGAGGGTTTCTCCTTTTTCATCTGAGACCCTCTTATGCCCTATCTTCTCCCTAGCATCCGCATATTAGGGAGAACATATGCTTTTTTACTCTTTGTGACTGACTAATCTCACTTAACATAATGTTTTCCAGTTGCATCCATTTCCCGGCAATTAACATGATTTTGTTCTTCTTTATGGCAGAGTAAAATTCCATTGTGTACATATCCCATAGTTTTGTAATCCATTCATCTGTTGATGGACATCTTGGCTGTTTCCATAATTTGGAGATTGTGAATTGTGCAGCTATAAACAGATACACATGCATCAGTCTGATAGTTTGGTTTCCATTCTTTTGGGTAGATACCCAGAAGTGGTATTGCTGGATCATATGGTAGGTTCATTCCCATTCGTCTAAGGATCCTCTATACTGTTTTCCAAAGTGGTTGCACTAATTTGCAATCCCACCAACAATGTATTAGGGTTTCCACTTCTCCACATCTTCCCCAGCAGTTGTTGTTGTTTGTGTTCTTGATAGTTGCCATTCTGATTAGAGTTAGGTGAAATCTCAAGGTAGTTTTGATTTGCATCTCTCTGATTGCTAATAATGTTGAACATTTCCTGATACATTTATTGGCCATTTGTATTTCTTCTTTTGTGAAGTGTCTATTTAGATCCTTTGCCCATTTTTTTTAAATTGGGTTATTTGTTTTCTTAGCTGTGAGTTTCTTGAGTTCTTTGTATATCCTAGATATTAGACCTCTATCAGAAGAGTAACTGGCAAAAATTTTCTCCCACTCTGTGGGCTCTCTGTTGAGGATCTTGATGGTTTCCTTTGCTGCACAGAAGCTCTTCAGTTTAATGAAATCCAATGTATCGATCTTCCTTTGAGTTGCTTGTGCTTTTGGGGTCTTGTTGAGAAAGTTTTTACCTGTGCCTATGTGTTGAAGTGTTGGCCCTATGCCCTCTTCAAGTAGCTGCAAAGTCTCTGGCCTCACTTCCAGGTCTTTGATCCACCTTGAGTTGACTCTTGTGTAGGGTGAGAAAGTGGGGTTTATTTCCATTTTCCTGTATATGGTTAACCAGTTTTACCAACACCATTTGTTAAAGAGACTATCTTTTTTCTAGCGTATATTTTTGGCTCCTTTGTCAAAAATCAATTGACTGTAAGCACATGGGTCTGTTTCTGAGTCTTCTATTCTGCTCCATTGGTCTATGTGTCTGTTTTTGTGAGTTCTGGCCAATATTAAGTGAGGAAGTACAGTAGCAATTTCTGAGATGTGTTCTTAAAAGTAAAGTACATCTCACTTTTGGCTTCTTGGAGTGCATGAAATGGTTGGAGCTCTATCATTCACATTAAGGACAGTCATAGGTCATCTTAGGGATAGTAATACAGAAAGCTGGAAGCAGCCTGGTCTGGAGACCACAGAGTAATGGAGTCAACTCTTAATTACCTAAACCATATATACAAAATTAAATGATATTTTATGTTATTCTATGACTTAAGCAACTGCCTGGAAAAACTGTAACCAAACCTTTATGTACTGATTTGTAATCAAAAGAATACATCAAACTAGCAAAGAAAACTACTTCTTTTCTAAAGTTTTACATCCATATTTTTATCTTCTTCTTCTTCTTCTTCTTTTTTTTTTTTTTTTTTTTTTTTTTTTTTTTTTTTTTTTTTTTTTTTTTTTTTTTTTTTTTTTTTTTTTTTTTGCAGTACTGGGGATTGAACTCAGGGGCATTCTACCTCCGAGCTATACCCCCAGCTCTATTTTTTATTCTCTACTTTGAAACCGAGTCTCACTAAGTTGCGGAGTGTCTCACTAGGTAGCTGAGGCTGGCCGAGAACCCGGATGCTCCGGTCTCAGCATCCCGAATGCTGGAATTACAAGTGTGTGCCACCACGCCCGGCTTATTTTTATCTTCTTAGTTCTACTCAAAATGGGAATATTTTCAATTGGACATTTGTTCCTTCCAAAGGACGCTGTGAAAATTATTTTATAGAAACAAATAACTAGAAAGAGAATCTATCTGACTTCTACTTGAAACACTGAGTTTGTGTTTCCTTCCATGAACTTCTCTAAAAGTATAAGACTTGCCTGGCTAGCCATGCCGAACCTTCCTGGCTCCGAGGTAAGTAGGTCTCATCCCATAGATTAACTTATCCCATCCTCTCAACAGCCTATGGAAGAGGTACGATTTTCTATATTTAGCCCCATTTTACACTCAGGGAGGTTAAGCATTGTAATTGACTAATGCCTCCCAGCTGGGGAGTAATGGATTCAGGCTTTTAGCTCAGACCCTCTGACTCCACAGCTTCACTCTTAAACATTGTTTTTACCACCCCTCAGGTACAGATAGTCTCTCTTGAAATTTTCTGATTGGGGTTTATCCTTGGCAGAAAGGAATATAAGGTAAAACAGACAGGTAATTGACATGGCAAAAGATATCAATGTTGGTCTACTCCTTAGTTCTTACCCTGTCTTCCTTGTTTTCAAGATATTTATGGACCGGATTTCCATTTTGCTCTGGGTGACTGGATTCCTCCTCCTGAACTCAAAGTAAGTTAACTGAAACCCTGCTCTGCATAGTCAGACTCCTGGGACCTGGCTATATCGTGGACCATTTGCTGTCAATACTTATTTTCCTAGTTAAATTGTCTTTGAACTACTCTATCATTTTCATTCCTAACATCACATTTCTCTCTCTCTCTCTCTCTCTCTCTCTCTCTCTCTCTCTCTCTCTCTTCCCCCCCCCCCCTCCATCTCCCTCTCCCTCTCTCTCTCACCGACACCTGCTTTTGGAATCTGTCTAGATATTTATTGGCTCATGACTTTACTTCCCAACCCAAATTTTGGACATTTAGGACTGAGAAAATAGAATTTGGTAAATTATTTGATTCCGTATAATTAGCTTTGGCATTATTGGTTACAATCTAGACACTCATTGGTTGGGCCCATTCCTTCTTTTATTCATCAAACATATATTAAGCACTTGTCCTATGCCAGGCACTGTGCTTTGTACTAACACCATGAATGAAATTTCCTACCCTTGCAGAATAGTTACAATAGTAAACAATAGTTACAGCAGTAAACAATTATTACAACAGTAAATAATAGTTACAGAAGTAAACAATAGTTATACTAATAAATGATGGTTACAATGAAACAACAAAAGTAACAAAATTGTGTGATGAGGATAGAACAAGGATGTAATCAACAAGAAAAAGGGAGATTGAGCAGCCTTTTGAAAGCTCCATGGCTCACCAGCTTGGCTAGGGGAGGAAGGAAATTACAACCAACAGAGTGGAACTTACAAAGGCACAGAAGTGTGACTCACACAGTGAAAGCTTATGATAGGACAAAGGGAATAGTCAGAGATGATAGGAAAGAGGGGGTTGGAATTACATCAGGAAAAGCCTCATGTGCCCTGCAAGGCGGTTTGGGCTTCAGGATTTAGGCCAGCCAATAAAATAAAGACCTTTGCCAGGTTTGCCCACATCAACCTGCCACCAGCCTGGTGAACACACAGAAGTGATTAATGAGCTCTGTGGCCACCCAGAAAACATTCCTGGCAGCTGCAAGCCCCAAGATACATCTAGGAATCTGCTTTTCTGGCAACATTTAGGTCAGAAATAAGTCTGTTTTTTGAGACTTCTGTTGCCGCCTCAGTCACGTCTCTCTTTATCTGCCTGTTACTAGGTAGTGGATAGTTGCCACTTCTTCCCATTGGTTAGTTCCAAGAATTGATGCGAAGATCAATTGATGCAAAGAAAGTTTTTATTTCCTCGGTTTTGAGGTAAGCTGGGATCAATTATGCAAACGTAAAAATAATGTAGCAACACACACAGATTCCTAATAGCAAGAAGTATAGAAACTTATCATTCCCCTGTCAAAGAAAACTACCTTATTAAAAGAGAAAATGCCAGTATACTCTTGAGAATGGTGTGTTGATAGCCTCCTCATGCCTCCAGCCTCATCCTCACTTGCTGATGATGCCAGCAAGGGGCAATCGTAGGGAGATCCTGGAGTTATCCTTCCTGACTCCAAATTTCAGTAAAGTCAGCCACACTTGCCAGACACAAAGGCTCTATTTCCACGAGTACTAAACTTCATGTGTCATTTTGCATCTTCTGACAGCTTTGGAATATGGAGTATAGTGATACCAGGGGCCTAGAAGGCCAATGTTGTTTACTGTTGTGAGAAATCTTGCTTCCCATTTAGAGCAACTAGGAAATATCTAAGTCTAATTTTTTGAAGACAAAGAAACTGTGTGGTCCTGAATACATTAGATATTTGTATAATAGTCTGCTCATTTAGGGTTTTCCAACCTAGCCTAAGGGGCCTGCTTCATGCTTCCATGTGTTTTTTTTAAACATGAGAATAGCATTTCCATCCCATTTTACAATGATTGAAATTCCCAATACCTCAACTCAGGCCAAAGAAAAAGTATATAAGCAAAGAAATAATGTTCCAGAGACAGGATACACATTTTTTCTCTATGCAGTAATGCCCTGAATTGAGTGTGAAGACAAGGCCTATCTCCTTAAAATTTTTTTTCCATTTTTAATAAATGCAGAGGGGATTGCAAGAAGAAATGAAATGTTGGCTGGCAGAAGCAGCAGGGAAGAAGATTTCTTATCGGATAGTAACTAGTTCTGAGACATTTTGAATGTCTTCTTGCAGACCAGTAATTGGAAATTAAATATTCTTCATATAAAGGAGAGGCACCTGCTTGCATCTTTGTGTTCTATTATTCCTACTTTTCTCCTTTGATGCCTGATCTCCATGTGCTTGGAATAATTCATGAGAATTACTTTAAATTTTCAGGGAAAAGCAATGGGTAATAGCTTACTTCTAGAAAAAAATAGTAGATAGCTGATTTCTGAGTTTAAAAAGAAACTTAAAAATCTCTCCTGCACAATTTGGTACAAACTTGGCATCATAAAAAAAAGCAATGATTTTAGAGTCAGGAGCCTTGGGCGCAAGACTCTGCTTCCATTGATAACTGTGTTCCCTTGCATAAATTCGTTTACGTCTCTGAAACTCAGTCATGTCATCTATAAAAATGATGGAGGAGAAGAAGCCTTCATAGTTGCTAAGGACCCTGTTAGCTCTAATGTCTTATAATCACTTATTATGTTGTAAGTTAAACATAAGTGGACTGTGAAAAAGAAAGGCAGAAATGCAGGGCACTGCCCTCAGTGCAGTTGAGATAAGTAGAATCACACGTGACGAAAGCTGGAGTTGCTCTGCCTGCTCTGAGCCCACAGATCAGGCTGGAATGAGCCACCATGCATTTAAAAAATGAAATCTGGGGATGTTGTGGAAAAAAAAAATACATAGGACGAGTGAACTCTGGGGGTAGTTGGGGTCCTGTACACTGTGGCCCATGTGTCTTTGGCACTTGGGGAGTGAGATGATGATTTAGGAGTGGGACCCTCCCCTGTGCCCCTCAGGCCTTGGATCTCACTAATATTCCAGATCTGTTGGAGGCTGCTTTTTCTGCCTCAGAGAGCCAAGTCATTTTGGAGCTGAGAAGTAATAGGTACTTAAAATGAATGCTTGAGTAATGAAAGAAAAATACATCCTTTAAGGCCTAGGAACATGGGCCTCTAAGGAGATCCAAGGATAGAATTCAGGGTAGTTCTAAATGAATTTTCTTTCGCTTTATTTTATTACATTGGAAATTATCCTTATGAACAAATGTTTTGTCAAATCAATAAGAATGAATTATTAAAGTGCTTATTAAGGCAAATGAACAGCAGCTTGAAGCATCACAGTAGGCAATTATGTGACATACACATATCCTTTTTATCATGTTTGAGGTCTGGAATAATTTTTCTCTGATAAAATTTAGGAAGAAAAGTATTGTACCTTTACGACTCATTACAGATTGCTCATTTTAGGCATGACTTGAATTAGAAAATGTCAAGGGAAAAAATGGTACAAGGAAATGTACAGATCTGTTGGCTTTACCTTCATTTCCAAATATTATGGGGCGCACAGTGCTTCTTGGGTAGTGATATTCTTGCCAAAAGAAGCAGAAATTCCACCCAACACATTTCTAGTGTTGACTAGACCATGTGGCTTTCAAGAGAAGAAAGCTCACTTTGAAACTTTTGGAGATTTTCACTTTTCTCCCTGATAACCATCAGATTCAACACAGAAAGAGGACATTATTGTGATACTAGGTTATCCCGTGGAATTTAAGGGCAAGAATTTAGCTGGACCCCAGAAATACACTGGAATGAACTGGAACAAAAGACATTAACATTAGTTGAACTCTCTATTTTTCTCTTACTGTGCTCATTTCTGCCCGTATACTTTATGGTACTGCCATTGCAGATAGTCTTTCCACATTTTTCTGGTCTAGGTCCTATGTGATAGGCATTTATGGCCCTTAACATTCTCAAGTCTTTTCATGATATGAACAAGTTCAGCAATGCAGAACAACTCTGGTTTCTTTTGTAATGCCAGCTCCAAATGTCCCTGCTCAGGATTCAATTGGGGCACATGTGTACCTACAGGCTGATCAACTATGGCCAGGGTTCTGGGGGTGCATTGTAAGAACATAGCTGTTCCTGCTCCCACCAGTGGACAAAAGGAGTGATGTAAGTTCTTAGAGAGGTATTGGTATTCCTTGGTATGGTTCATCGCTGGCCTCCTAGTACACACATACAACAGTTTTTTACTGCACATAAGTCCAAAAATGTCCTACTTATCTTTTCCCAGATTTCCTAAGTGAAAACCCAAGCAGTGGGTTTTTGGCCCCAAATCATACTTGTCCTACATTCTGAGATAATGACCTTGGTTATAATTCTCTGTGGCCTGGTTTTTGAGTGCCACCCAGTATATGCTGTTCAATCTCAATAAGTTATTTATATGATTTCTTATAATATTTAACATATTCAACACATAATGGTGGAGAAGGAAAGCCACATAATTGTAATAAAATTTATATTTGGATAAAAGAATGAACGAAGTTGTAATGCAAATGGTCCACTGATTCAGATCATATCCTGATGGGTAAATTATAGGATGAACAAATATCCTGGGTATCTGTTTGTTAATTCTGTTCTTTGAAAATGAATTGAATTCCTCAGTTAATCCATCTATTGATTTGAAGGGTTTCCTGTGATGAGTGTCTTTCAAGAACTACATTTGAGGTTGGGTTTTAGAATATTTATCCATAGGAGCCTCAATAATCTTTGCAGTTCATTTATTATTTGTACCCAGACTTGGGCATGGCCTTTCTGGGTTTTCTGGGGATGCAACTTTTATAAAATATTGATCAATAGTCTGTTCATTTTGGAAGAATTCTGTTTTTAAGTAGCTAGTGAAAGAAATATTTCTGAGTTGAGCTCTTTGTTTTCTTGGATTCCACTTTTTTAGTCTTGGTACTGGGGATTGAATCCAGGGGCATTCTACCTCCGAGGTTCATTCAACGGAATGTTTTGATCTGTAGCTTTACAGCATTGATCCATGACCTTGTTAATGTGTTTATTTTTTATTGCTTAGTAGCATTCCATTATACGAATGGATATGACTTGTATATCCAAGAAAGACCTTTTTATCGGGAAATTACACACAGGTTTAATTTTTAATTTTAAAACAGGATCTTGCTAAATTGCTGAGGGCCTGACTAAATTGCATGGTGGCATGCTCCACTGTGCCCCAGCTGGATCCTACTTTATAGCGTTAGCCTTTGGTGCTCTTCCCATGCCTTTGTTTCCCAGTTTAATGTTCTTTTTGTAGATGAAAAACACTAAGTTGGGACAAGGTGACTTGTGCCTTTATTCTGCAGTGACTCCCCTCCCCTAAGCTATATTTAGGTTGTAGCTGAGTGTGATGTGCAAAGAAAGGGGTCATTAAAGTGTCCACTTCTGAAGTATCAGTGCTTTGGAGGGTTGCCTTAAGTTCCCTGGGACCTCCCAAATAGTCCCATTCCTACTTCTAGAATCCAGTTTATTTCCTTAATTTTAGAATCGAATGTGATTGATGATTTGGCTGTTGCAATTCAACAAAGTAAAAGTTTATCTGACCCCAAGCTGGTCATGAGAATAAATTATAAATCTGTGCTATTATCCTTGAGTTACACTCAGTCAAGTCACCTTAAACTGAAGATTATTACTTTTGGGAAAAATTCTTAATGAAACTTGAACAAAGTAGCCAACAATTAAAATATTATGACATTTTGCCACCAAGCTCCTGAAAAATCCTGAATATAAGATATGAAAGAAGATGGTTAAGCAACTGCTCTGTTACCAAAGGCAGAGAATCCTCTTCTTGTTCCTAAACAGGGATTCTTGTTATTCCTCTACTATCTTGATTCAACCTGTGTATAATTTCCAGATGCAAAAGTCTTTTTTGGATATACAAGTCACATCCATTCATATAATGGAATGCTACTTAGCTATAAAAAGAAAACACATTAACAAGGCCTTGGATCAGTGATATAAAGCTATGAATATCAAAGCATTATATTGAATGGAAGATGTAAGACATGGAAACATATAATCTATGATTTTGTTTATACTCATTACAAGATCAGGGAAAAATAGTCTACAGTAATAGAAGTTATTAGCCTCTACATAGTGGGTAGAAGCCTCCCTAGAAAGGGACACAAGTGACCACTCTGGAGGAATGAAAATGTTCTCTATTTTGCTTTGGGCAGGTTTTACATGGATGTCTGTAAAAACATTTCTGATTAGACACTTAAAAATCTGTGCATTTGATTAGATATAAATTGCATCCCAAGTAAACAATGCTTTTTTGGTTTTTTTTTTTCATTGTTGGTAACAGAAATCTTGCTCAAATTATCATCAGAAAAAAAAAAAAGAAGAAAAGAAAAGAAATGGTAATAGAGGTTTGGGAGCATCTTGGGAGAGGTAAAGGGGATGCATATGGCCTAAGGAATGCACTGGAATCAGGAATTTGAATGTGTTCAAGACTCTCAGTCTCCCACTAAAGCTAATCTTTGTTTTCCTTTCTGCTATGTACCTTCTTTACTTCTCAGTTCCAACTAGTGGAAAACAAAGATGATGAAAAGTTCCTGAATATCATGTATGATAGGATCTCTCAACCCTTTATTTAGCAAATATTTATTGATACCAATTGTTGATTGCTATGGCATGCCACATATTCTTACAGGTCTTGGGGATATGGCAGTGAACTAGATAGACAAATCAATAGGCACATTCTAATTGAGGAATAAGAAGTAAGCAAGGAAGCAAATATATTAAAAAGTAGTATAATGTTAGGTAACCAAAAGGATGCTAGACAAGTGTTAATGCAAGTCAGACTGGCCTGAGGAGGGCCGGCCTTCAGTGAGGTCACGAAGGAAGGCTGGAACAAGCATGAGGAGGGGTCACCTCTCAGAGAGAGCTTAGAGGATGTTTGATTTCAGTTTTTAGGAGAAGCAAATGTAAAGTCTAAGACTGGAGTGAGTGTGCCATGTTTCAGAGAAAGGAAGATAATGAGGCTGATTGAGGGGTAGAACAATAAAAAGTAAAGAAAGCAGACTGGAGCTGTCCTGCTATGCCTCAAAGACACAGACAAAGAGAAGTTGTTGTTGTTCTTCTTCTTTCTTTTCTTTTTGGTACTGGAGATTGTTAAAATATATATATATATAGGGATAAAAGGGACACAGCTTGCTAGACCAGTATCGGCTTTATTTGGAGTAAAGCCTGGGAGGAGGAATTGACCTGGGAAAGAGTCCAGGAGAGTCAGAAAAGCCCTCTTCCTTACAGACTAGGAGCTTTTTATGGGGCATTAGGAGGGAGGGAAAGCAAAGCAGTTGTGTATTTCTCCAATTGGTGGGTTTGACTTTGGGCCAGAGCAGGTAAATTTGTGGAACTGGAGGCAGGGGATGTTTTGAGGCATTTTCCCACCTTTCTTGCAGTCTTTTGTTCTCAGCTTCCTCTGGCCAGGCCTCACAGTCAGACCTCACAGTGCCTACAGAGATAAAACCTAGGGACATTCTACCTCTGAGCTTCACCCCCAGCCCTTTTTTATTTTGGAACAGGGTTTCACTAAGTTGTTGAGGCTGGCCTTCAACCTGCAACCTCCTGTCTGAGCCTCCCAAGTACTAGGATTACAGGCATGCATCACCATGCCCAGCTAAAGAGTCAATTTTTACATGCAGAACAATGGAAAAACCAGTGTCTGATTTCAATCAGAGAAGAAATAGCATCTCATTTAAATTTTTAATCTAAGGTAATAATAGACTCTCATCAGGTTGTGATACCCCTTTTTTAAGTCTACTTTTATTTGTGTTAAAGTTCTTAATAGTATGTTTAGATTCTCCAGAGAAAATATTTATTTGTCTAGTCTGGATCAGGTCACTATCCCTTAATTCAGTGACTGTGGCTAGGGGGTGGGGGGGACCATGTTACAGAAACATGGTGGTTTCCATTCAATGACATTTGGATGGAAAAAATTTTAGAAAAGGTATGAGAGATAAACAGTTCCCTAAATGCTCACTCTAAATTCAGTGCAAAAACTGAAGTTTTCTGTGAGTATTTTATTGCACCGCCAAATAACAGATCTGACACAAATTGAAGAGGCTTCAAGGCACCCATGCTTTGGAAACAGGAGAAGTGCTTTGCAGCTTGGTTTGTGGTTTGTGCCTCTGTCTGCATCATCCACTCCAGAACTGCTGATATTTCACTTAATATTTTGAAGTAGGTCTTAGAGGAATTGGCACATGTGCCACTTTCCTTCGGCATAAACTAGATGGAATACTGATGTTTCCAAGTGCAGACAGTTGCTAGCTGTCTTCCCCTTGCAGCACTAGAGGGAATGGGACCAGGATTCTATAGTTCACTGCTGCCTCTACAGTGAATGGTACCTACTCTGCATAGGTACTCGACACATGTCAAGCAAGTAAACGATGATGCTATCAGAAATGTACTTCTATTTTATATCTGTTCTGGAAATCTCAGGAAAAGTGATGTCTTCTGGTTGTTAAAAAGAAAAAAATACAGTGTCTTTGGCTGGAACAGAAATCTGGGGACATTATGGTTAGGTAGAATACTTGGAACATTTGGCAGCAGGAGTGGATTTTTTTGTTGGCAGAAGATAGAAGCTCCACACATCATCATGGCTCACTGCAGTAATTATCTCTTATTTCTTTCTATAATCTTCATGTCTACATACAGGACCTGAAATATCATTTGTACTTCAAAATACTTCCTCAGTGAAGTATTATATATGCATCAGAATATACAGAGATCAAAGATTTTTGCACATTATCTTGAAATAAGCTTCTGTTGCTGTGAAGTCATCAGCTTCACAAAAAATAGAATATCTTCAAGAAGTTTGTAAGAAAAGGAAACAGAGTGTTAAGTACCTTTTTTGCTGTGTAGTATAGTCAAGGGTTTTCAAGAAGACACATCGCAAAGATTAAACCTCAGGAGAAAGATTTTGTTTCATTGAGAATGAAAGCAAGCCTGTTCTGAGCAGTTTCACAAGGAGGGGCTCATTCGTGACCTGGGTTGTTTGGTGGGTAATTTTAGCCATGCTAATCAGGTAACTGTTTCTGCCACTCTGTGCTAACTTTACATGGTTTTACTGAAGGTCTGTACTCTCTTTTGGAAGAATTGGTCCACTGGAAAAGAAAATGGAGACAGAGTGATCTGAAAGTGAACACCCAAACCCATGCTTCTGATGCTGCAGCCGGGAACTCAGCCCAGGCAGCATTTCTGTGTACAGATGAGTATCCCAAATCCAAAATGCTTAGAACCAGAAGTGTTTCAGATTTCAGAATTTTAAAACTTTGGAATATTTGCCTGTATATAATGACTTATCTTGGAGATGGTAACCAATTACAAATCTCATGAAACTTATGGGTTAAGTTTCATGATGTGGAATTTTCTACTTGTGACATCTTGCCAGCACTCAAAGAGGTTTGAGATTTGAAACATTTTGAATTTCAGAGTCTGGGATTAGGGAGGTACAACCTGTGTAAATCTTACACATTTCAAGGGAGTCCATAACTTTCAAAAGACTCTCAGTGAGACTTGGACTCAGAATCATTGTTATCCCAACATTCAATTTAAACACGAAACTACCCACAGGTCACCGTGTCCTGTGTTATAGCTCCTGTGGATAATGGTCATTTTCCTGCCACTGGAGAGGCTTTTCATGAGAAGTAGACAGGTTGGCCAGTACCCTTATTTCCCCTTATTGAGCAGCTGATGAAGTCCATAGCCCAGTCATTTTCCTTCCACCCCCACCCTCCAGACCACAGTGCACCTGCACTGAGCACCCTAAGGCTAGACAACTGGGGCAAGCCCCAGGGACATACTTTGTTCTCCAGAGCCTAAAAACCTATTCAGGTTATCCAATCCACAGAAAGCCTGCAAAACTTAACTAACCCTGCCCTGCTTCCCACACCTGAGCTGCCCCCTGCAACTCATTGCTATCTTGTCCCCAGTTCAATCCTCCTGCTCCCTTGTGGAGCTGCAAGGGACTTATCTGATGTCATTGTGTTGTGGCCAACCATCAAAAGAATATTTTTAATTTTTTTTGATATTACGAATTGAAAGTAGGGGCATTCTACCTCTGAACTATATTCCCAGCCCCTTTTTATTTTATTTTGAAATAGGGCCTCCCTACATTTCTATAATCCTCCTGTCTCAGCCTCCAGAGTACTAGGATTATAGGTGTGTACCACCATGCCCAGTTAAAAGAATCTTTAAATCTTAATAGTTGTTTAGCTAGTCTTTTGATGACATCTCAGGTATAGTTAAAAAAATCTCTGCTGATTTTAATATAAATAATAGTCTACATTTTAAAAAAAAGCAAGCACAGTATACAATTTACCATATTGATGACTATCACCCTGTCCATTAGTATTAATAATTTGCTTATTATAAGGGTTGTTCACAACTATTTGTCTTCTGTTTTTACATATTTGGCAGAGCCATCTGTAAATCAAGCATCTTGTTTTTTCTTTAGGTGTCCAGTGGTCCTAGACCTGCAAAACTTCAAGGGGCACAGGTTTAGTTTTATAGAACCTTAGGACTCCATTGAAGAGAGGCTTGGGGCATCAGTGACACATTTCTTTTGTGAGTCTAAAAACAGAAGTACTGTTATAAATTATAATGTAATTATGTGGAGATCTTTAAATGACTCCATGAATATGGCTCTCTCCTTATACCTCAGAAGGGCACACCTGTTTTTCATTATACTTTCCTGCTAGGTGAATGACCAAGTAGGTAGCCCTATGTTGGGCAAAAATAAATTTTTATAAAATTATTTTGCTGTTAAGGTTAGTCAGGGCTCCTCAGGGTTACTCTTAAGGACTTCATAAGGCCTTTCCTCTACCAGTTGTGCCACCTGCCAGGATGGGTAATGGTCTTGCTGATGATTTAGCTCCCCTTGAAGCATAGGGCACATTTTCCTCTCCAATGACCCTCTTTTTTGCAGAATGTGCCAGCAGTAGGATGACCTGGGAGAATCATGTAGCTATAGATATAAATTAGCTGAGAATGCTGGAGTTGATGATCCTTATAATCTCTGTTTGTTAGATACCTCTGAGAGCAAAAGTTACCATATGCTAACAGAATTTAAAGAAAAGAGTAGTAATGTATAAAAAAGAGGGAGAAATTATGAGAATATAATTAGATCTTATCTATCAAAGGAATAGCTATATGTATGCTCCATTTTGTAAAATCACCATTTTATAAATGTAACATTTGTTGGAAATTGCAAGTGCCAACCCCTTCCCAGGCATCCCCTTTAGCCAATTCCATGAAGATTGTGAAGTTACACATTGGGAGTAAAATACCTAGTGGATTTCTGCCATTTTGTTCTTGCACACTTGAGTTTACTGGTGGCAAGATCCCTTTTTGCAAAAAGTAAAATTGCCTTGAGCCACTTTCAAAAAATAAAAAATAAAGAAATCCTAATAGAACACCCTTCCAGTAATCCTGTGAGATAAACATCAGGTTTCTGTTTTGCAGAAAAGGAAACTAAATCTCAAAGAGATTACTAAAGTATCCCAAATTAAGAATCTATTAAATGGTAACACTGGCATTACAATTCACATCTGTCTACCTTAAATGCACTACTATTTCTGGTCTTGAGCACAAGACTTAAATTCACAAATTTAAATAAACTCTAAATATTTTATATACTTAAGTGGTTGTCTTTAATTCATTAGGTCCTAAAATAAGTCTCCCTAATATTTAAGATAAGTGACTGAAGATCTACAAAAAAATTAAGAATCATAACCGAAGTGATATTGTATAAATGAGATAAACTTATATACACCATTTTAATGTTTATAATTAAATAACTTCACATTTGCTTTTCTCTTTAAGAAATCAAAAACAAAGAAAAAAATATGACAAAGGTTTAACCACAAGAAAGTACCTCTCAGCCACACGGAAGAGTGCCTTCTGTACCCAGCACTTACAAATTTGCAAGCAGTTCAACAGTGAGAACCTTGAAATTGGCCCTGGTAGAAGTTTTTACACCATAGGTATTGGCAAACATTACAAATCATTTTCCCTACCATGTTAACCAGAGAAACATGTCAGCTTACTATCACCACCATGTACATATTGGCAGAAAATAGTTAATAATAATTAATTGGAAATTGGTTAAATGAACTAATTAATAATTAAGATACATTACTATGACAGAATATTATAACCTTAAAATCACTCTATAGACAAATAACAACATGGAATAATATCAAGATGTATATTGCCAATTTTAAACTACATTTTGCAAAGAAGTTAAACACAAATCTCTTTTTACTAATAAGGTGCAGGGGAAAACAAACAGGAAGGAGATACATATGTAAAATTTAAAACTGGTTATATTTAATTGCTAGAGTTATAACGAGTTTTGCGGTCACTCTAGATTTTCTACATTGAGTCACTTTCACAAAACCTTTGAACATCCTGCTAAAAGAGGGCCTTGGTGCTGTGAACTTGATTCCTTTTGTCCATCACAGATCATGAACCCCTGGATTGGAGCTCTCAGATGCATGAGAGATGGCAGAGGAAGGGGAAGGGAAAGGTGCTGCTGTGCTGTACAATTCATAGCAGCTTCAAGGGCGAAGACCTGGGGCTGCCCCAGTATTACTCCTTGGTAGCTAAGTTACACTGGGAAAACTTACACCTCCCTGTAAAGTCAGGAGGGCTACACTTGCCCTGACCATCCCTATGGGGTCACTAAGAGGACAAAATAACATAGTAGACGAGAAATTCCATGAGCACCATACAAAAAAGGCATTACTATGAGGCATTTACAAGAGCTCCTTGTGTGATTTTAGGCTAATTCATTTCTCAGGTGTCTGTTTTCCAAGTTCTATCAAGTCAGTGTGAAAAGTTACATCCTCTGTCCTATCACCTAAATTGTTTAATTACCAATCACCTTAATTGCTCTTTTCTGGCTTTCTATTTTCCTCATGTGCTGTACAACTCAGAAGTTCCTGTAATTTTGCATTTTTAAAATGTTCTGTTAAAAATTTACAAATTAAAATAATAAACATCATATTCACATCGTGGTAAATCTGAATGCTAAGAAATGGAATTCTGTGTATTACAAAGCAGAAAGTAGAGGTCAATTATTTAATATAATATCAACAAATTACCATGTCAAAGGATAATAAAGAAACAAAACAACACACCAAATGAGATTTTGGATATCACCTACTACTTTGTGCTTCAGTTCCCTTATGTGCAAAATCAAAAACTTCAATTTTTGTATTATATACAAAAAACAATAGTATGAAGGAGAAGTGCTTCAAAAGAAAACACTCTATCAAATCCATAAGACTTACTCTAAGGGGCATTAATTTATTGCTGTAGTTGTAATTCACACTTAAAACCATGACTTCCCATTTAATGTCTGAATTTCTTGAGATAGACTGTGTGCTTTCTGAGATCAGGTGGGGAGCTTTCCTCAGCACTTAACATAGTCAATGACATATTTTACCCACTAAAAAAAACAGAAAAGAAAAGAAAGTCTTTGATGAAGGAATGAATATACTTAACAACAGGCGGATTTGTAGAAACAGAGATAGTTCTACATAAAGGAGAGTATTTTTGTATGGATACGTTTATAGTGCTATTTTTCATGGTGTCGAAGACATAACCACCATATCCTTTCAAAGAGGGATGGGATAAGATGTGGCTTAGAAGAGGAGGGATTCAAGGACATAGGACATGCCTGATCAACATGGCAACTGAACATGACCAATTCTTCAACTGAAGCACCTATGTCTAGCAGAGAAAGAAATAGAATCTCCAGAATCCTTTGCTCCCCCTTCCCTTTAACTCCGTGTCATACTCCTCTGCTTCATTCTTCTACCACCACCCACCACCTCCAGACCCTGGAAGGTCATAACATCATAGCACAGAATCTTTTTCTTATAACCTGCCTTCTGCTTCTGCATCCTTGCTCCTCACAAGGAATTCTAATAAAAAGCAACTTGTCTGAAAGCATTTTTCAATTTCAACTTCCAAGACAGGGTTTCTCTCAAAAGTCAGACTGTTCTTGTGTCCTTACCTGAGGTGTTTTCTTAGTAAGGATAGTCTACATGCATGGCTGTTAGTGACTAAGTCACTTTCTTACAAAGTTATGCCCATCTGTCATGCAAGAAGAATAGTGCCCTTCAGAGAGCTCTAAAGAAAACTATGGGAATGGAGAGGAAATGAGCAGCTATTAAAAGAGGTAAAATGCTGCCAGTGATTCTAACTGATAAAAGCAATTAATTAAACATGAAGCATGCAGTAGGGAATATGTGGCATGGCATAAATTACAGCCACCATACACACTTCCCCTGTCTCCAGAAGTGAACACACAGAACCTTATGGCCTTCCAGAACAGTACATTCAGCTGTTTATGACACTTGTTTCCTTGTGGAGGTGGCAAATGTCTCTCCAAGTGACTCCACTGCATGGATAAAGTTATGTCACAAAGCACTGAGGGGAACTGAAACAGTGAGTAGGGGGATGAAGTGAAAGCATGTAGAGAAATAGAACTTGCACAACTAGAAGTGGAAAAAAAGAGGTTATAGATTTAAAGTTGTTTTATCCTGCTTCTTTAAAGCATTCTAAATTTTATCAGCAAAAACTATGTCTCTGCCTTCTTTTTCACATAGAAATTATGACAATTTCTTAATCTCAAAAGGATGCTAATATCTTCTAAGGCAATAAAACCTTCTAGAATTATGTTATGGGTTTTCAAAGTACTCTTTTTAAGCCTTTCTCAAGAAGTTTCCAGTTTAGAGATGATATCACATCCCACATATTTGACATATTCAAAGAGGGCAGAGATTTAAAGCACAATTTATTTCTGGTGAAGGCAAAATAGAATAGATATTACAAAAGGCTGACCAAAAGGCAGCCATGACAATAGGCTTGTCTCAGTACTTTTGTTTGTTTGTTTGTTTTTGTTTTGTTTTGTTTTTTGCGGTACCGGGGATTGAACCCAGGGGCATTCTACCTCAGAGCTACAACCCCAGCCCTATTTTTTATTCTTTATTTTGAAACCGGGTCTCACTAAGTTGCAGGGTGCCTCACTAGGTAGCTGAGGCTGGCCGCGAACCCAGATCCTCCGATCTCAGCCTCCCGAATGCTGGGATTACAAGCGTGCGCCACCACTCCTGGCAGTACTTTCTATTGGTATTAGAATCTGTAAAGCTCTGAAAAAAAAATCATGTATATATACGATTGTACATCTCAATGGTCAAATAAATCTGATAGTTTTCCCTAAGTAAAAAGTCAGGAAGCAGCACAGACAACTGTTTTGTGTGAAGGTGGTGAGATATATTACATCAACTTAATTTGTATCAATATTTAAATGGTTGCATAAAATTATCCCTCTGGGGTTGTTTTACTGCCAAGGTATTATAGATATACACCCAGCCTGGCCAAACTTCCTGGAAAGGACAATTTCTATCCTGAACACAAAGTCTAAAAAGAATTAAGAATGAGGGAATTTGTGCAAACTTAACAACTGTCAGTTTAAAAAAAAAGTGCATCTAAGGCTATAGAGTATAAAGTGGCCCTAGCTAATTGAATACAAATTCTGTAAACCTCTCATGCATGGATCTCATTTTAATCAGCTACTAAAATGTATGATTATCCAAGAAGAAAACAGAAAGGAGATCTTGAAGGCAGTGCATTCCCTCAGGAGGTTGATGAGTCTCTGAAGGTAAGGCAGGTCTGTTTTCTGTGCAGAAGATCAGCAGAGTCTGGGGAAGGAATGTGAAAGATTAATGGCATTATAATTTAACAGTATAGGTTTTGCCAATAACATAACATTCATTGCCCACTACATTAGCAATGGTAGGCACTGCCAACAAACAGCAAGACAATGTTACCTGCTCACTAATCACCCATAAAGGAAATCTGTCACATGGTACAGTTCAATATGAGTAATACCAGGGTGAAATACTTTTAAAATGAGTTAAGACACAAGGAAATTTTTTTGTGAAGCACTATTTCATGTAGGAACTGCAAACATTCTTTCTTTAATCATGTCCAGAACAGCTACAGCAGCCCATTTGCTGGAAATATTCCCTATATATGGGGAAACAATCAATTGCCAATCAACTCAGCAATAGTGAGTCTTCTTATCCATGAAAATAGAATATCTCTCTATTCATTAATTCCTCACTAGCCAGGACTCTTTTTTAAAGATAAAACTGAAGCCGGGCGTGGTGGCGCACGCTTGTAATCCCAGCATTCGGGAGGCTGAGACCGGAGGATCTGGGTTCGAGGCCAGCCTCAGCTACCTAGTGAGGCACTCCGCAACTTAGTGAGACTCGGTTTCAAAATAAAGAATAAAAAATAGGGCTGGGGGTATAGCTCAGAGGTAGAGCGCCCCTGAGTTCAATCCCCAGTACCGCAAAAAAAAATAATAATAATAAAAAAAAATAAAGATAAAACTGTCAACATTTTCTCTGGAATAAATATTTGGCCATTATGGCACAAAGATGATTGAAGGCAGCCCAAAAGAGTGAATGTTTTAGGTACATTTTTTAATGTCTGTTTTCAACTCACTTGTTGCTCTTCAGTATGCCCACTATGCCACCATGCCTAATTGCAGAGCCTCTCCAAGTTGTGCTTGTCTTACATGAGGTAGGGAGGTATCTCATATGTTTGAGGTAATTTGAGCATCCCCTCCTCTGCCTCATCAGTAAATATATTTTGAAATGTACTCTTTGGAAAATCTTTTCATGTCTTTATCTGTGTAAGATTCTCCCTGTTTTTCTCATTGTTTAGGATTCATAGTTTTTATTTGAAATAGTATCAAGAGGGAGAGAGGAAGGAGGGAGATTAAACATTTATGCCCAATTCACAATTGTAAACCAGAATTTTGCTTCCTATTTCTTCCTACTCTCTTATCTTTATTACTATGACACTATATATCTCTTTTCAAAGTTTGAAGAGAACAATCAAATTAATTAATACACATTAAGTTGTGAATAAATGATACTATTATTAATCTAATTAAAGATAATTAATCGAATTAATCTAATTGATGAAATTACAGCAAAGTAAAAAAAGATTTTTGTATGTAGTGGGGAGTGGGTGGGTTCTGGGGATTGAACCAGGGGCCTTTTACCTCTGAGCTATCCTTCCAGCCCTATTTTACTTTTTCCTTGGAACTAGGATCTCTCTAAGTTGCTGAGAGCCTCATTAAGTTGCTAAGGCTGGCTTTGAACCTGTGAGCCTCTTGTCTCAGCCTCCCAAATACTGGAGTTACAAGTGTAAGCCACTACTTTTGAGCAGAGAGCTTTTCCCTAAAGAAACTCTTAAGTATGCTTTACTTAACAAGTCCTGGGAAACAGAAAGGGACAGGTGGATACTAGGATTCTCTAGTCCCTTTAATAGTGGACAACCCTCTCCCCAAAAAAGGTTAAGTTCAGCAAGGGCTTTGAGGCATAACTCTGGAGAAAAAAGAGAAAAGAGATTTTTTTTTTTTTTTGTATCCACTCAGATTTTTCATGTGGTTCAGATAGTATCAGAAGTAAACTCGAAATGGTCTATAGCAGTGATCAGCAAATTGTGACCTAAAGACCAAATCTGTACCCTCAATCCTTTTTTATGTTTGTTTGTTTGTTTGAGGTGTTCTACCTCTGCACTATACCTCTAGTCCTTTTTTTTTTTTTTTTTTAAACAGGGTCTTACTAAATTGTTGAGGCTGGCCTCTAACCTGCAATCCTCCTGTCTTAGTATCCCAAATACTAGGGTTACAGGTGTACACCACCATGCCTAGCTCAATCATTTTGTTTTCTATAAGTTTTTCTAGAACCCAGCCAGGCCCATTTGTTTGTGTATCATGTGGCTGCTTTTGTACTACAGGAGCTGGGATGAGTAGTTGCAACAGAGATCATATGGCTCCTAAAGTCTGACATATTTATTAACTAGCTCATTACAGAGAAAGATTGCCTGCCTGTGGTCTAAGGCAAAGAGAATGATCTCATTCCCCTTGGCCGCAATAGCTTAGGAAAGGGCCTAGGAATAAGAATTGCCAGTGAGATGTGAAAGAAAGACACTCATGAGGCTTTAGGGAAAGGTTTTCTCTCTTTTAAAGAATACCAAGTATTGTATCAGAAAGTACAGACAACAGAGAGAAAGTATGGAAAGGGTATGGTTCTTTGATGATATATTTGAGCCATTAAATTATCCTATTTAGGAGATGCCTGTCCATAAGATTTTTGTTTTATAAAATGATAACATTCCTTGTTTAGATCATTTTGAGTTGCATTTCTCTTACATGCAACTGAAGACCTCCTAACTTCAATACCACCCTGCCTTCAACATCAAACCTTGCAACAGAAAGGGTAAGAGAAACTAGGCTTCTGCCTTCATTTCCTCTCCCAACTGGTCTTGTCTTGAGGACTGTGCTTCCCTAGTTATACCTCACTTTTAAAGGAAGGAAGGAAGGCCAATTGTGTGAAGGGAATGATTGTTAGTACTACAAAATCATCTTTTGCTTGTTTCCTTCTATATTTTGGAAGCTTCTAGAATATTTCTGACATAGAGAGAAACTCTTAGAAGAAAATGTGTGTCTGGATTTTTAAGGTATCTTCAAGTTGCTTTCTTTATTTGAGTATTTATTAAAAAATAACATTTGGATGCAAATATCAAATATATCAGGTTTTCTACTTTCTATAAACTTTGAAAACTGAGTTATGGGTTTCAATTTATATAGAGAGATATAGAAATGTTTTAAATATTTTACTTTTTTTCTCCAGGTGATGGCATAAAATCATGATAGTTTCTAGAAGCATAAAGTGATTATTTCATTTTGTCTTACTAATAAATACTTACTGAGTGAAGCATTTTATGTGATATCCCAAAGTAGTACCTTAAATTGAATTTTGTAAATCCAGTAACTTAAACTCCTTTGATTCACTACCTAATCTGCATAAATCAAAGTTCCTCTGAGAACTAATTGAAGCTATTTTCCCATTCAAAGTTGAAACAAGTATTTTTTGCAATGCAGCCTCACTTCATAATAAAATTCCTGCTCGCAAATTCTGTTTTAGTATGTAATTGGGATAGTCCTGAAGGAACTTTTAATTTTGTTAGGAGAAAATTGTCCATGCTACTAGATGCAAAAATCATAAAAGAAAGGCGAAATTCCCAATACACAGAAAAACTTGCATCTTCTTATTTATACCACTGCATTTTATCTGTTTAATCTTTTATAAAGTTTCTTTGCTGCTTCTAGTTAAAAACCAGTGACACACTTTTAAAAGGAGATTTTGAAGCATGTGGTAAATGCAAGGTAATGAGCGTTTTTAGAAATATGTTGTGCTGTTACATGAAAGCGTTCTCTTTTTAAGTCATTTAACTTACGTACTAATTTTGTCTGTTAGTCTGATTTTAGCAGTAAAAGAGTAGCAGTTACAATATTACATTCTTAGTGAATTCTACCCAATAATAAACCTGCTATATAATATTATTACCACTATCTTGCAGAAAAAAAAACTAAGGCTTTTAGAAGAAGTTGTCCAAGACCACAGTTCATAAGAGATAAAGTTACCCTACAAATTTAGTTCTGTCTGACCAGAGATCCACTCTACAATATTCATAAGACATTCAAGCCAAGCAGGAAGAATTATTGATAAAAAAATCTTTTGAGTTGGTAGGAATTATAAAGATCAGCAATAATTTTGTCATAAGCATGTCTGTAAAACTGTTCGATAAGTAAAACTCTCTGATAAGTAAAACTCTCAAGGCAGAATTTAGTCACCCATTGGCTTGTTTTCACCCAATCCTCTCATTTGCCTAATTAAAAATAAAAATAATGAAATACATTTGTCTATGCAGAACATCAAAATAGGCTAAGCTCTTTCACCTCCATAAAGCACAGCTTTTCCAAAACAAATAAATTTTCCTTATCACTAGTTATCTGAGCTCTGTATCTCAGGGAACAGCAGTGAATTCAGAAACATAAGGTTCAGACAAAAACAGAAGGCATCAGGTTGTCCTAAAATTACATATGTCTTTGGAGGTGTATGTACATGAAGAAATACACATACACGCACATGCACTGACACGCACAGACACACATGCAGACACACATGTGCACACGTCCACACACCCACACGGTGACCAGCATGGCAATGTCAGCTTTCTCAGGGTGCCCTATACTTTTATAGATTTAATATTTCAGAGTACATGTACTACTAACATAATCAAGCAAAAAAAGAAAATAAAAAACTGTTTTTGTGATGGAAAAAATAAAACAACCCCTCTCTTCCAGCACTTAGCATCCAGGTCAAGGAGGCCTGCATCATTTGATTTGTGCCTTTGTTCCGCCTGGCCTCAAACCACTTTCTTTTACTCTAGGTTCTCCCGTTACAGGGACATTCTTTCAGTCCCCCTAAAATCATGAAGCTGTTTCCTGTATTTATAGATATATATTTCAGTGCATTTGTAAATATTCCACCACCACCTGTAATTTCCTGTAACCTTTCCCAACCCCAGGTCCATGGTCAAAATAATTTCTACTCATCTTTCCATTAGATCTTTGGTCACTCAGTTTAATTTCCCTGGAGTTTAAAGATGGCATTGTTTTTAATCTTACAAAAAGAATGTAGCATATGCAGTTTGAATAGACATGATTTATTTATCACTCATCTGTTCATCTTTCCTGAAAAGAAAAATAATGAGGGCATTATTTGGTTACCTTCTCCTTGCTAACTTAAACACACATTACACACACACACACACACACACACACACGAAAAACAACAATAACAACAAAATATTTGGTCAGCATTCCTATTTTGCAATCCAGAAAAAAAAGGATGCTTTTGATGAGCAAGTTTAAGAAAAATATTTTAGTCTTCAAATATTTGAGTTTTTTTGAAGTGTTACACATGTACAAAAGTTTCAAATCATAAGTGCACAGTTCAGTGAAATTTCACAATGTGAATCACTCCATAATCACCACCTTCTGTCCCATTCAATATTGCCACATGTGACTATTTAAATTTAAATTAATTAAAATTAAATACAATGAAATATTCAGTCTCTTTTAATTTTCCAGACAAGATGGAGTAACAAGAGCCAGATTTACCCTTTGAACTGAAACAATTAAAAAACTAGAAAAAATGGTTGAAATAAATGGTTTTCATGATATTGAATGTCAGGCAATAAAGGAAAGTGAACTGTGAGAGATGAAAAACAACAAGGTGAGCCTGACCATTGCCTGAGCTTACAGAGTGGAGTCTCCAGGAAGAGGTGCAGTGAGGGGAAACCCAGCCAGAGCCCAGCAGTCCTCTAGATTGCTATAGTCCAAGGACGAGTGGCATTTACAAGGCAGAATACCAGAAAAGAGAGAGCTGTGTGAAGAAAGAATACTGGAAATCTGTAGAGGCCCCCTCTTCAGAGTACTCAGATTATTACATACCAGTGCTATATGAGAGAAAATTACTTAAGGTTGAAGAAAGAACCATCTGAAAGAATTAGAGAGGACAGTGTTTAGTCTATTTTGTGTTACTATAAGGAAATAGCTGAGAATGGGTAATTTATAAAGAACAAAGATGCATTTCTTACAATTCTGGGAGGCTGGGAAGTACACGAGCAACTGAAATGCATGTGGCAAGGGTCTTCTTGCTGTGTCATGACAGGGTGGAATGCAGGAGGCAACAGAGTACCAGAAAGCTGGAGGGATCTGATCTCACTTTCACAACAAACCCACTCTGGTGATGGTGAACTCACTCCCATTATAATAACATTACTCCTTTAATTCAGGGCTCCGCCCCCATGACCTAATTACCTCTTGAAGGTCCCACCTCTCAATACTTTGCATTGGGGAATTAAGAACTTTGACAGACACATTCAAACTGTACCAAGTAGGAATAATGTTTGCAACTATCAGACTAGCAACCTCATAATTTACAGTGCATAGGTTAGAGTGCTAAGAAGGATATTGGATAAGTAGTTGGGGAAAATTAACCTTAGCCTGAAAGAAACCTTCACTGAGAGACTTACGCAGCCAAAAATGTGAATTCAAGTCCTTAAGGCAGAAGAAAAACAAAAGTATTTCAGATGGAACTCCAGACCTACACAGAGGAGAGAAGAGTGTCGTAAAAGTGGTAACTTGTGAGTTAACAAGTCTTTTATCATTATTATTATTATTATTGAAACTCTATGAAAATGAAGTTCTTAAAACAAAAATAATAGTAACTGTATTGTGAGTTTATAATATCAGTACTGGTAAAATGAATTTAATAACACGAGGCCTGGGAGGGGAGAAATGGGGTTGACCATCGTGTGGTACATTCAATGTAATATACTCTTACTTGAAGAGAGTATGGTGAGTCAAAGATGGACATTACAAACTCCAAAGCAACCACTGAAGTAACATAGAGTTATAGCCAATCATCCAACCACAAAGATAACATAGAATCATAAAAAAGAAAAAGAAGAAAATTGAAATGAACAGACATGACAACTAGAAAACAGAGAGCAGTGGATTTAAACCCAGCCATATCAACATTCACATTATATGTTCATGGTCTAAGACCTGAAAGGTAGAATTTATAATATTTAATAAGAAATTATATGCCACTTTTGGGAGGGGGTACTGGGGATTGAACACAGGGACATTCTACCTCTGAGCTACATCTCCAGCCCCATTTTTTATTCTTTATTTTGAAACAGGGCCTCACTAAGTTGCGGAGAGCCTCACTAGGTAGCTGAGGCTGGCCATGAACCTGGATCCTCCAGTCTCAGTCTCCCAAATACTGGGATTACAAGTGTGTGCCACCATGCCCAGCTATTATATTATATGCCACTGCTGAGAAACTTTTACTAAATCTAAAGATACAAAGAAGTTAAGTGTTAAAACATAATAAAAATATACTGTTAACACTAAAAAAAAAAAAAGACAGAAGAAAAAAATTTTTAATTAGGCCAAATAAATTTCAGACAAGTAAATTACCAGGGAAAAGAGGATAATTTCCTAATGATAAAGTAGGTAATTCATCTAGAGAAAAACAACAAAAAAATCTTAAATGTTTATGCACCTAATAAATGAGTTCAAAATAAATTAAAAAAAAAAAACAGAACTTCAGCCGGGCGTGGTGGCGCACGCTTGTAATCCCAGCATTCAGGAGGCTGAGACCGGAGGATCTGGGTTCGCGGCCAGCCTTAGCTACCTAGTGAGGCACTCCGCAACTTAGTGAGACCCAGTTTCAAAATAAAGAATAAAAAATAGGGCTGCGGTTATAGCTCAGAGGTAGAACGCTCCTGAGTTCAATCCTCAGTACCGCAAAAAAAAACACAAAAAAAACAAAAAACAAACAAACAAACAAAAAAAACAGAACTTCAAAGAGAAATCTCAAACCACATTTGGAGATTTCAACACTTTTTTTTGGTACTAGGGATTGAAACCAGGGACATTCTACCTCTGAGCTATATCCACAGTCCTATTATTATTATTATTATTATTATTATTACTATTACTATTATTATTATTATTAATTTTGAAACAGGGTCTTGCTAGGTTGCTGAGAGTCTCACTACTTGCTGAGGCTGTCCTTGAACCTGAGATCCTCCTATATCAGCCTCTCAAGTACTGGAATTACAGGCATGCACTATCACATCTGACTCAACACTCTTTCTTAATTATTGGTAGAACAAATAGAAGAAAAAAAGGAAGTAAAAAAGGAAGGAAGGAAGGAAGGAAAGAAGGAAGGAAGGAAGGAAGGAAGGAAGGAAGGAAGGAAGGAAGGAAGGAAACAGTTATAAGATGCTCCACCAAACAACATGAGAATACATACTCTTTTTAGGAACTACCCTCAATGCATTTCCAAATGAGGCCATATTCTGACTTAGAAAACAAAGCTCAAGTTATACAAATCCTAAACTATACAAATATAGTCTCTGCAAAGAATGGAATTAAATTAAAAATAATTAACAGGAAAATATTTGAAACATCTCTAAATATTTGGGATCTTGTTGCATACTTCTAAATATTTTGGAGGTCAAAGAATAAATCACGACCGGTGCCCCGCGCCCTGAGCTGCACCGCCGAGGAGCCAGGCCCTGAAACAGCATCCGGCCCCCTGCGCCCCGGTGCCCCGCGTCCCGAGTTGCGCCGCCGAGGAGCCAGGCCCTGAGACAGCATCCAGTGCCCTGCGCCTCGGTGCCCAGCACCCCGAGCTGCGCCACCGAGGAGCTAGGCCCAGAGACGGCATCCAGCGCCTTGCGCCCCGGTG
>PVLC010017039.1:0-34436 GCA_004027655.1 Graphiurus murinus
GGAGGAGGAGGAGGAGGAGGAGGAGAGGCAGAGAGAGGAAGAGACTGAGGAGGAGAGAGAAAGGAGGAAGAGGAGGAGGAAGAAGAGGAGGAGGAGGAAAAGGAGGAGAGATACAGATCAAGAGAGGAAGAGGAGAGAGAAAGAAACAGAGAGAAAGAGAAGGAAAGAGAGAGGGGAGGGAGGAGGAGGAGGAGGAAGTCGAGGAGGAGGAGGAGGAAGACGAGGAGGAGGAGGAGGAGGAGGGGGGGGGGGACGGAGACATGGGAAAAGGAGAGGAGAGAGGGGCCCTGGCTGTCCGTGACGGCCTCCTCCTGTCAGGAGACCTGGCTGCCCCTACACTGAGGCTCAGGGCAGTGGCCCCGCGGTCCCCAGGAGCCAGTAGCCTAGCCTTCAGCTTAGCATTGTGAGAAAAGAATTAGATCTTTTCCATCACAGGAATAGCTTGACTAAGGCTCCGTTTTGTAAAGCCGTCATTGAGGAACCTTGTGTGCGCCTGGAAATCTGGAGTGCTAACCCCTCCCCCGGCCTCCCCTTCAGCCAATGGCGTAGAGATCGTGCGGCCATGCTCGACCAATAGGAGCGCAGCACACGAGCCCGCGCTGAAGATAAAATACCCAGCAGCTTTCCGCCAAGTTGCTCTGGCCTAACTGGACTGGTAGCAGGATCCCTCTATGCAAAAAGTAAAATTCGCCTTGCCGAGCTGCTTTCAAATATGTGTCCTTTCTTACGATGCCATGGAAATTTACTTCTAATAGTGTCCATGGGCCTCTCTTATTTGCAACCAAAACGAAAGCAAACCCAAACAACACAAAACGCCAAACTAAGACAAGACATGCTTAACGAAGCCAGGCAGGATCTGCGGGACCCACCTCCACCCTGGGGTCCAGGCCAGTCCTGCCCCGGAGCCAGGGGCTACAGAAGGAAGGGGGGGGAGGGGGGCGCTCCTGGGGCAGCACCTGTGCCTCTAGAGGCCCCCCATCCACCTGCCTGCCCACGCTCCACACCCACACTTCCTGTTCCCGGACAGCAGGAGCCTTCTGGCAACTTCCAGCAAGTTCCATGCTCGACTCGGGACCTGTTGAACAGGCAACGCCCTGCTCACTGGGCAAAGGAGCAGCTGCCCCGCCAGGCGGGGGGAACAGCAAGAGAGAACCGGGCGATTAAACCTCAGGAGTCCTGTGCAAAGGACAGTGCTGCAGGTTTAGCACCCACTCTCTCCTCAGGGGCCCACTGGGACAGGCAGCCCACGTGCACTGGGACGCGCAGGGCTGTGCTGGGACATGCCAGAGCCTCCTGCTCTGAGTCTTGGAGTGGGGAGCTTGAGTGTGTGTGTGTGTGTGTGTGTGTGTGTGTGTGTGTGTGTGTGTGTGTTACTAGGGATGGAACTCAGGGGCATTCTACCCTATTTTATTAATTTTTTTTATTTGGAAACAGGGTCTCACCAAGTTGCGGAGGGCTCACTAAGTTGCTGAGGCTGGTCTCAAACCTGTGATCCTCCTGTCTCAGCCTCCCAAGTATTGGGATTACAAGCATGCACCACCATGCCTGGCTTCCGAACTCTATTTTTTTTTTTTTTCTACTGGAAATCAACAAGGTTTGTCATGGACTTTTTTTTTCTTTTTTTTTTTTTTTTTTTTTTTTTTTTTTTTTTTTTTTTTTTTTTTTTTTTTTTTTTTTTTTGTACTAGGGATTGAACCCAGGGGGCATTCTACCTCCAAGCTATACCCCCAGCCCGATTTTATTTTGTATTTTGAAATAGGATCTCACTAGGTTGATGATCATTTCACTACCTGCTGAGACTGTCCTTGAACCTGCGATCTTCCTATCTCAGTCTCCCAAGTACTGGGATCACAGGTGTGCGCCATCTCTCCCTGGAGGCCATGTGGCTTGGTGGTCAGAAGGGCAGCACACGCTCCAGACACAAAACTTGGCTTTTCCCTTTCTCCTGACTGCGTGGCTGGGGTCAAGCTGCAAGCCGCTGTGTGCCTGGGTTCCTGTCCCAGGACAGGTTCCCAGAAGGGGTCTGACACAAAAAACAGGGTGCAAGTGACTTATTCAGGAAGTGTCCCCAGCAGGAACTGCGGTGTGGTGGAGGAAGCAGGGGGCACGGGTGGCAGGCTCAGTCTGCCCTGCGGTTCAGTTCGTTCCAGGAGCATCCCACCAAAGACAGGGAGCCCCTTGTCCTGCCTTGTCGCTCCACCTGCTGGTCCGGCGACACCCTGGGGCTAAGGACCTCTGAAGTCACTTTCCGTCTTGCACCTCCAGACAAAGCTGCCTGCCTCCAAAACTGCAGGGGCTGAGTGTTGGAGGAGGAGGAGAAGGGTCAGGGGACTCACTGTGGGCTGCCATTTTCTCGTGGGTGGAATGGAGGTGCCGTGTGCAAATAAGGCATTTGTGCCAGGTGTGGTGGTGCACACTTGTAATCCCAGTACTTGGGAGGCTGAGACCGGAGGATCTGGGTTCTCGGCCAGCCTCAGCTACTTAGTGAGGCACTCCGCAACTTAGTGAGACCCTGTTTCAAAATAAAGGATAAAAAAATAAGACTGAGGGTGTAGCTCGGAAGTAGAATGCCCTCGGGTTCAATCCCCAGTACTGCAAAAACAAAACAAAACAAAAAAACAAGGCATTCGCTAGGAGGATTAATTAAGCCAGGGCAAAAACCTGCCCCCGGAGCCCGCTAATATGGCTACCCAAGCACACTCGGGATCCCCTCCACGCTGTAGGATCTCGATAAATATTTGCGGGTCGAGAGGACCAGCCCGCCTGCTGGTTAGGATGTAGGATAGAAGAAATAAGTAGGTAGAAAGGAGATAGACAGGAAAGGGAAGTAAAATGTAAAATATAACTTTAATATAAAAAACCTGGAACTGAAGTGCTTTAGCCTCTACTCCACAAACCGGTTCTCTTTCCCAGGCCTGACTCTCCCAAATTCCTGGGAAATCTGTAAATCTTCGAGTTAACTAAAAGGAAGTATAATTGCCCTGTGCATTGATAGCAAGACAGGTACGATATTTTGAAAAATCTATAATTTAGGACACTCTCCAGCTTATCTGTCAATCAGTTAATGAGGACCCCAATCAGCCTGAGGACCCTAAGGTTGACCAGACCACCAGACCACCATAAACTGCCTCGGGACTACTGACTACGGGACTGAGATCATCCACCCCAGAGCTGACCAGACCACCAGACCACCATAAAATGCCTCGGGGAGTACCAGACTGAGACCATCCTCACACACCTCCTGTAGCCCACCCCTCACGAAAGTCCCCTATAAGAAGACAGCCCTGTACCCCCCAAAATGCCCTTCCTCATCTTGAGGTGGCCCACATTCTCTCTTAAATGTGTATTTCTTCCTTTTTTTCTCCAAATAAACCTCCGCCCATGTCTCTGACTGGTGCGTGCTGAAATTCTTTTCCATCATGTTAGCCAAAGACCCCGCCGATCCTGAGTTCCTGAACTGCGGACTCACCCCAACAGTTAGACCAGGTTCACGGTGCCTGCCCCTCCGCTGCCCAAACCGCTGAGAAAAAGTCTCTTTGAGTCCAGGCTGACAGCAAAAAATGGCAGCAAGAACCGCCGAGGTGGCCGGGCGTGGTGGCGCACACTTGTAATCCCAGCATTCGGGAGGCTGAAACCGGAGGATCCGGGTTCGAGACCAGCCTCAGCTACCTAGTGAAGCACTCCACAAGTTGGTGAGACTCAGTTTCAAAATAAAGAATAAAAAATAGGGCTGGGGGTATAGCTCGGAGGTAGAATGCCCCTGAGTTCAATCCCCAGTACCAAAAAAAAAAAAAAAAAAAAAAAAAAACAAAAACAAAAACGCCGAGGAGGGTGACAGTCGTGTGGGCACTGTGGGGTGTCATCCTGCTGCCCAGGGGAGCCCCAGAGTCTTCTGTCTTCCCTGCCCTGGCTCCTGTGGGGTTCACCATGCCAGCCACGTCTTTCCTACTCGGTTAGCCAGTCAACCAAGTCTTAAGCACCTACTATGTGCTCTACCTTTTGTAATGTGAGACAGATCCCACCTTGCCCTTGGGGACACAGTGAAGGAATAGGTCCAGCAGGTGAGCCCGAGAGCTTTCAAGAATACAGAGGAACCAGGCGTGGTGGCGCACGCTTGTAATCCCAGTACTTGGGAGGCTGAGATAGGAGGATCACAGGCTCAAGGCCAGCCTCAGCTACTTAGTGAGGCCCTCCGAAACTTAGTGAGACCCTGTTTTAAAATAAAGAATAAAAAATAGGACTGGGGGTGTAGCTTGGAGGTAGAATGACCCTGGGTTCAATCCCTAGTACTGCAAAAAAAAAAAAAAAAAAAAAAAAATCAGAAAAACAGAGGAGGTAGGCAAGATGGAAGCAGACACTGTTTCTTTTCAATGTTTATTTAAAAAGAAGTACAGACTCACAGGAGGCTACGGAGGCTGTACAGTGAGGTCCTGGGTCTCCTTCTCTCGATTTCCCCTGTAGTTATGTCTTTCATGGCTCCAGTCCTGTGTCAGTGTGACCCTGCTGCGTTCTCTGTGTTGTCTGGTCACCTGCAGAGATGTGTGTAGCCACCGCCCCGATGAGGCACAGATCTGTCCTGTGGGCCCCGTGGAGGTCTCCTCCGCTGTGCCCTGGCTGTCGCTGATGTATGCTCTGCCTCTGTGAGTTTGCCATTTCAAGAACACCATGGAAGTAGAAAGTCCCAGCGAGTGACTTAGAAATCCGCAGGCGTCCCTCAGCACCTTCCCGGGGTCTCTGCGCTCTCTCTTCTCTTTCCTCCGCACCTCTCCCCTTCTTCCTGGGAAAACCTGCAGGGTCAGGGCCGCTCTCTCATGTGGCCAGAGTCAAGGATGACAGACAGGCCGCCACCTCGGTGACATGCCACTGTCACCCACAACCTCACTCAAGTCCACTGCCCGCGCCGCTCCCGTCCTGCGCTGCAGAAGGTAAAGATCTGACCCGGGGTCTTGAGTTGTCCTTGATGGTGATGACTCTTTAGTCTCATTTTTTGTTGTTGTTGTTTTAATGCTGTACTGGAGATGGAACCCAGGGGCATTCTACCTCCAAGCTATACAACCACTTCTATTGTATTTTTAAATTTTGAAACAGGGTCTCACTAAGTTGTGGAGGGCCTCATTAAGTAGCTGAGGCTGGCCACAAACCTGCGATCCTCCTGTCTCAGCCTCCCAAGTACTGGGATTACAAGTGTGTGCCACCATGCCTGGATTTAGTCTCATTTAAGCTGGAATATTCCACAGCCTTTCCTTGACTCTTGCTAGTGACTGTGTGTGTGTGCGTGTGCGTGTGCGTGTGCGTGTGTGTGTGTGTTACTGGGGATTGAATGCTGAGGCAGTCTACCTCCAAGCTGCACCCCAGCCCTTTTTGTTTTGAAACAGGGTCTCACTAGTTTGCTGAGAGTCTGAAGCTGGCCTTGAACCTGCCATCCTCCTGTCTCAGCCTCCCAAGTACTGGGATTACAGGTGTGAGCCACCATGCTGGGCTCCTAATAGTGACCCTTTTGAAGACAGGAGCCGGTTCTGCCTGAGCCGACCTCCCTGCGGGTGTGGTATCTCCCACGGTGAGATTCCAGTTGAGCTCTTTGGCAGGAACATCCTCCTCCGTACACACAGGTGCACGCAGGTCATTTGTCCCTTCCTGGCGATGCCAGTGTGGGTCTCCTGCTTAGGTCACAGTACACCAGTTTTCCCTGTTATAAAGAGACTTTCCTCTCTGGAGCTAGTTTAAGATGTCTCACGGGCACACACTTGAGGACCGTCTCAACATCCTCTTTCTCCTTAAACTTTTAGCTGCTTTGCTCCAGCAGAAATTTGTAGGGAAGGGAAGCGTACCGGGGGATCTGGAGCATTTTTCGGGCTCCATTAGTGATCGGTGACTCGAGGGACAGGCGACAGGCGATGTTGGCTTCCCTGGGGAGGGGGCGCTAGTGGTTATGCCTGAAAAAATAGTTGTGGGGAGAGTGCATGATGGAGGGGGCTGCCAATTCCACGGCCCCAAGGTGGGACTTGGACCTCCAGGGCCGGGATGAGCAGTCCGACTTTACTGCCAGGTGACGCCCGTGTCCAGGCTACTTTTAAGATACTTGTATTGATCCGGGCATGGCGGCTATACGCCTGTAATCTCAGGACTTGGAAGGCTGAGACTGGAGGATCACAGGCTCAAGGCCAAAGTAACTTAGTGAAGCCTTGTTTCAAACTAAAAAATAATAATAATAAAATGAAATGGGCCTGGGGGTATAGCTCAGAGATAGAACACCCCTGGTTCAATCCCCAGTACCACACAAAAATCTTTGCATTAAAATAAAAACTTGCATAACATGAAATTTACCATTTTGACCAAAGTGTACACTTCAGTGGGTTTAGTATATTCACAAGATCCTGCAACCATTCCCTCTATGGAATTCCAGAACATTCTTATCACCCAAAGAGGAACCTCCATGCCTCCAAATGCCCCTCCTCCAGCCCCTGGAGGATCCGGATCTGCTTTCCGTCTCTGTGGATTGTGCATTCTAGATAGTTCTATGAGTGGGACCATGCCATCTGCGGCTCACACATGTGCGACATGTCCTGGTGTGTGTATGTGTGGCCACACATTTGTCAGAACCCACCGAATGCGTGGTACTAGGAGTGTGGACCTCAGGTACCGGTGATGCTCCGGAGTCCTGACAGAAGTGCTTATCATACAAGCTGCTAACAAGAGGGACGGTCGGGGGCAGACGCACGGGAGCTCTGCAGCCATTTCTACTTAACAAACAGCAGGTGTTTGGTGAACAACAGCTTCCTGACAACCGTCCGTGGGCCTAGGGAAGATGAAGACAGATCTCAGAGAAGGGACCCTCGCCCTTCTTCAACCCAGTCTCTGTTTTTATTGGCAGCCCCCCCACACACACACACACTTCTCATCCAGTAGGGAGAGCTACACCTCCAGCACCACCTTCTAGATGGTTCCATAACTTTCCCCACCCAAGGTCATTCTGTCCTCTGAACATCCTTGGGTAAACAGACTTATTCCTGTGCTAGGAGCCAGCATTTATGGTGACTTGCAGGTGATAAAGAGAAGATTCCCAGGCCCACCTCTGCCCCCGGGGGAAGTGTCCCGTGCTGCCTGTGTCTGGGACAGTGTGGGAGGCAGGTGGGCAGGCATCCCTGCTATGTTGGCTTCAGGGAATCCCGGGCATGCACATGGCCCGCCGTGTCAGTGTCGCACACCGCGGCCTGCCCGTCCCTGCTAGGGAGTGAAGCCCAGCAAAGTCACACCTGCAGGGGTGCCCAGCCGTGTCTCTCCCCGGCTGTGACCACGGTCTCTGCACAAACGCACGCACCGGCTCCCGGATGGGTCCCACCAGCGTGGCACAGTCTGAGCGTGGGTCCCCACCCCCTAGCACAGGCGCCACCTCCCCTGGCCACTCGGGCTGCAGGGCCCCTCCCGCACGGCTGTTACCCCCCCCTCCCACTGCTGTAAGTGACACAACCTGGGTGGTCTCAATACTGGGTATTTATTCTCTGTCACTTCAGGACACCAGAGGTCTGGAATGCAGGTGTCCTCCATAGACTCACTTGGGGGGAGGCGCCTTCCTGCCTCTGGCAGCTGCTGGCCGCCCCGGGTGTCCCTGTCACCTGTCACTCAGCCTCTTCCTCCGTCTTTACTGGGCTTTCTCCTCTCCTGCCTCACAGGAGGCCAGCAGCCGTTGGGGTCAGGGACATCCAGTTAGGGCAGCAGACCTTCTGCTCGAGCTCCTTAGCTTAAGTGTATCTGCAAAGATCCTTTCATGGATCTTTATAAATCAGGTTATGTTCACTGTTTCCAGCGGTTGGGATGGGACACATCTTGGGGGGGGGGGGACTGTCCAGCCTCCCACCCATGCTCTTGACTTTGTGGCCTGTCTTACCCACTAGGACATAAGACAAGAGAGAGCAGAGACAGAGCTGGTTGTGGTCACAGCTCCATCCCCAGGGCCCCCTGCAGGGACTTAAAAAGTATTCACTGAGTCATGGTGGCACACACCTGCAATCCCAGGAGTCGGGAAGTTGAGACAGGAGGATCACAGTTCTAGGCCAGCTTCAGCAACTTGGCAAGACTCTTAGCAACTTAGCAAGACCCTGTTTCAGAATAAAAAAATAAAATAAAATAAAAAGGGCTAGGGGTGTAGCTCAGAGGAAGAATGTCCCTGAGTTTAATCCCCAGCACTTATACCTGCTGTTGATACTTATTTCCGCTGGTCTTTTCTAGGCTTGCTACTTCAAATCTCATCGTCAGCACCACCAAAGTCAAGGTTTTGTTTTTTCCCCCTTTAAGAGTTCTTTGGCCGGGCATGGTGGCGCACGCTTGTAATCCCAGCATTCAGGAGGCTGAGACCAGAGGATCCGGGTTCGAGGCCAGCCTCAGCTGCCTAGTGAGGCATTCCGCAACTTAGTGAGACTCGGTTTCAAAATAAAGAATAAAAAAAATAGGGCTGGGGGTGTAGCTCAGAGGTAGAATGCCCCTGAGTTCAACCCCTAGTACCGGAAAAAAAAAAAAAAAAAAAAAGAGTTCTTTGTTTGTTTCTTCGCCTTCGGCCTGGAGAACCCTGGAGTCCTCTAATAACAAGGAATCCGCTGGACCGGGGCAGCCTGCTGGGGAGCTTGGAGGTTTGTCGCTCTGAGGGAGACTCTGACGCAGGGGCCGGGGACAGGAGCCAAGGGTGGGGCCTGAGCAGCAGCAGCCGGCCTTTCTGGAAAGGTCTGCTGGGGCCCCTTGAGCAACACCATCGTGCTCAGTCAGCTCCCGTCTGCTCTCTCTTTGAAAGTGGCATCATTTCATCACTCATAAATCATCTCCCAACCGCGCTCCCCGTCCCAAAGGCACCTGGAGTTAATTTGGCAACAAACCCTCACTCAGGAGTTTGGCATTGAAGGTGTTCTTTTTTTTTTTTTTCCCCCCAGCGGGAGTGTACCCTACAAAGGTATATTGTACATTTTTGTGTTTTTATTTTAGGAATTGCTTTGAAGGTGTGGCTCTTTGCACACCCTCAATTCTGTTTGTTTGTTAGTAGCTGCGCACATAGGCAACAATAGAATCATCTTATAGGTGTTCTTCTTCCCTGGATCCAACTTTCTCTTAAAGTCTTGGAGAGCTGGTTGGAAAGGACCTGAGAGAGAGTCCAGCTGAGTTCCCGTGTGCTCTTTTACTTTAACAGGGAAATCTCGCCCGGCACGGTGGTGCACACCTGCTGAGACAGGAGGATTGCAGGTTTGAGGCCAGCCTCAGCCATTTAGCAAGACCTTGTCTAAAAACAAAACAAAAAAAAGGGGTGGGGATGTAGCTCAGAGGTAGAATGCCCTTGGGTTCTATCCCCAGTGACAGACAGACACACACACAATAAATAAATAAATAAATAAATAAATAAATAAATAAATAAATAAATAATAAAATAATAAAAACAGGGGAATCTGCTGAGGCCCCTCTCCGCCAGGCACTCCGGGGAAGAAGCACCAGGTCCGTACTTTGCAGCCTCAGCTCAGCCTGCACGGAGGGCGTTGCGTCCTGGACGCCGGCCACCTTTGCCCCTGTAGAGCTCTGTCCGTCCTTCCCGGCACCCGTGGCCCAGGGGGCAGCTGTCCTCCCCAGGCGGTCGCCCTTCAGGCCTAGCAGGCCAGGGGCGTCTCTTCTCCGTGGGGCCGATCTCGGTCGTGGCGCGTTCGCTTCTGCTGTCCCGACGACGCTCCGCCCACTTTCGGGAATAGTCTGTCCTTCAGACTCCGCCCAAATCGCTGTGTGAGGGCGCTGCTTCCTGCGGGGACCCTGATTCACAGAGGCCAGCAGCGACACCCCCACCTTGTGGACGGATAGACAGAGGTCACAAAAGCTGCCCGGAGTCACACGTCTCAAAGGAGCACGCCTGGAGTTCAGATCTGGACCGAGTCGCCGCGGAGTTTGGCTTTTCCAGGATCCCCATACTTTGGAGGAGGCTGGGGGAGGGGGAGGGGGATCCTGCATGGCACAGGAGCCTCTTTGGTTTTTGTTTCTGTTTTTCCGTATTGAGGAATGGACCCAGGGGCATTCTGCCTCGGAGCTACACCCCCAGCCCTATTTTCTTTGTTCTTTAGAAATGGCGTCTCACTAAGTTGCCGAGGGTCCTTCTCACTAAGTTGCTGAGGCTGGCTTCAAACCTGCGATGCTCCTGTCTCAGCCTCTCAGGCACAGGAATTACAGGTGAGCACCACCACGCCTGGCTGCCTCTTTGTGTTTTATTAAAAGAGGGATATACAGGAGAGACAAGCCGGTCCACCAGCACTTCTTGGCAGGTGGAACAGGGCTGGGGTGGCCACCCCTCTGGAGCAGTTGAAGCAGGTGGCAAATATTTGCTCCAAGGTGGCAGCTTAATTACAGGGACAAATACACACGCCATGTCCTCTAGCCCAGAAGTACCATCCCACCATAGGCAGGAGACCAAGGACAGGGGTATGGCACGGCCATCCCCCCCAAACAACCCTCTACTAAGCAGGAGCCTGGTGATAGATTCTAGTCCCACCTGAAGCCAAAGCCACCGGCAGCTAGAAACCGTCTACACTGTACGTCCACTCTCTTAACCCAGGACCATGTGGCCCAGCAGCTTCCCATGGGAGTGCTGATATGAACATACTCGGTACCCTGCCCTGTCCCAGCCCCCCCATGCCACACTGTCCCCAGGACCCTCAGTTTCCCTAGGAAGGAGGTGTTATTCTGGTGGCCATTCGACAGAGCAGTAAACCCTGGCTCAGAACATCTAAGAGGAAGCCAGGTGTGGTGGCTGAGAGAGGAAGATCACGGGTTCGAGGCCAGCCTCAGCAACGTAGTGAGACGCTCAGCAACCTAGTGTTTCAAAACAAAACAAAAGGTAAATAAATAAAATAGGGCTGGGGGTGTAGCTCAGAGGTAAAATGTCCCTGGGTTCAATCCCCAGTACAAGCAAAGCAAAACAAAAAAAGCCCCCCAAAACCTAAGACAGGTAAACCGTTCACAAGCACAGGAGCCTGTTGTACAGGTGAGATCTCCCTAAACCGCACCTCGGTCAAAGGCAGCGGTGGTCCCCAGACTCTCCTGGGGTCCCTTGCAGGGCTAGAGGAGAGGTTCCATGTGGCCTGGGGACTCTGTTCCCCATTACAGAGAAGCCAGCAGCTCTGAGAGACGGGCTCACTCCCCAGCGGCCACCGCAGCAGGTAGGAAGGGTCCTGCAGGGCTCAGTTCCTCGCCTGCCTGGCCTTCATGTTAGTGCTGACGGCAGAGAATCCCTGGGAGCTTGTTAAAACCCCAGCCAGCCAGCCAGCCAGGAGTGCACACCTGTAACCCCAGTACCGGGAGGCTGAGACAGGAGGATCACAGGTCTGAGGCCAGCCTGGGCACCTTAGTGAAACTCTCAGCAACTTGGAGAGACCTTGCTTCAGGAAAAGAGAGAGAGAGAGAGAGAGAGAGAGAGAGAGAGAGAGAGAGAGAGAGAGAAGGCTAGGGGTGTAGCTCAGAGGTAGAACACCTCTGGGCCCAACCTCCAGTACCAAAGGAGAGGGTACAGCTAGCCAGCCAGGTGCAGTGGCACACACCTTTAACTCCAGGATCTGAGAGGCTGAGACGGGAGGGAGGATCGCAGATTCAAGGCCAGTCTCCACAACTTAGAGAGACTCTCAGCAATTAGCAAGACCATGTTCCAAAATAAAAAGGGCTGGGGGTGTAGCTCAGAGATAGGATGCCCCTGGGTTCAATCCCCAGTACCACAAAACAAAGCAAAACCAGCTCATAGCTGCCCCAGGAAAGCTTCAGGCTGGGGGAGCGGGGAACCCTATTTTAAACAAGTGTTGGCTTCCCAGCTACTCCATGCTGGGAATTCTTAGGATCTGGGGCGTTTGGGAAACAGCCCAAGCTCGGGGGTGGAGGGGGAGACTCAGCGCTCCCTGGGCCTTCCTGGGCTGGGCTGCGGATCCCCATGGGCTCCGGATCCCGGGAGCTCGCGGGGCGGGGCCGGGCGCCGAGGGCCGCCCACTTCTCAGCCACGCCCCGGGGCGGGGCCTACCTGCGGCGCGCAGGTAGGGAGCTACCAGGTAACCCAGCCCAGCCGGCGGCGGCCTCGCTAGGGGCTGCAGGACCGGCCAGGGCGGCCGCCGGCCCGACAGGAAACCATCGAGAGCACCTTGCCCCTCACCATGGTGGAGAGACGCTTCAAGTTCCTGCAGAAACTCGCCTCCCTGGGCCGGGGCCACAAGTACCAGGCGCTGGGGAAGGACGAGGTGGAGACCCTGGTGAGTGTGGGCCACCGGGCGGGCGGGACACGAGACCTGACCACCCCCAGACGCTCCCCCAGACCCCGTCCTGTGCGGAGGCGCCTGGCGCTCACCTGGCCTCCTCCCCGTGGCGCTAGACAGACGCCTTCTTCATAGCAACGCGACTTTTAAACTCGCCGACAGCCCATCTCGTGCGTGCGTGAGAAACGCGACCCGGAGGGGCACGCAGCTAGCCTGTGACCTCGCTGGGAACTTCGCCCAGGGGTCTCCGACTTCAGACAGTTTAAATGCCTGTACTCCAGAGCCAGGTTGCTGTGTGGACTTTTAAAAGCTACTGAAATTGGGGGCTGGGGAGATTACAGCGACATATATATCGCCCAAATTAAAAAAAAAAGTTGCCCAAATGTTTAGCAATAATAGTAGAAATCAAAGTGACAAGCCGGGTGTGGTGATGCGTTCCTGTAATCCAGTACTTGGGAGGCAGAGACAGAGGATCACAAGTTCGAGGACAGCCTCTACAAGCTGTGAGACTCTGTTCAACCTAGCGAGATCCTGTTTCCAAATAAGAAATAAAATGGGGCTGGGCCTGTAGCTCAGAGGTAGAATGCCTCTGAGCATTCTGAGCACACACACACACACACACACACACACACACACACACACACGATGATAGCAGTGGGGTCCCCCTAGCTGCAGGTTGTTGATCATCAGTACGCTTTTTAATTACTACTCCAAGTTGTGTGCTGACTTTGAACCTAAGGGACACGCTGGGATAAATTAGCAGGGCTCTGGGGCCCCGAGTTTCCCAGGGGACCAAGTGACCAGGCTGTCAAGACAGCTCTTCTTGTGCTGCCGCTTCTGGCCGCCACTGGGTGCCCAGGGTGGCCTTGGATCCGGAGGGCAGGAAGCCCGAGCTTGTGCAGAAGCTCCCGGTCCAGAGCACAGCCTGCCGTCAACAGCAGGAACTCCTGAAATAGTCCCCTGATGTCCTCAGGAGCAATGTGACCTTGCAGTCGCCTGTTGACCAATGAAGGAAATCCTTAAGGGTACAGTTATTTCTCAATGAAAAAAAAATCTGCTGAAAAACACATTTTTTTTTTTTTTCGGTACTGGGGATTGAACTCAGGGGCATTCTACCTCTGAGCTATACCCCCAGCCCTATTTTTTATTCTTTATTTTGAAACCGAGTCTCACTAAGTTGCGGAGTGCCTCACTAGGTAGCTGAGGCTGGCTGCGAACCCGGATCCTTCGGTCTCAGCCTCCCAAATGCTGGGATTACAAGCGTACACCACCACACCTGGCTTGAAAAACACATTTATTTGATTTTTTTTTTCTCCCAAAGAATGCCCATAGTCAACACGTTCTGGTTGTATGCTTCTTTTTTTTTTTTTTTTTTTTTTGCAGTACTGGAAGTTGAACTCAGGGGCATCCTACCTCCGAGCTACACCCCCAGCCCTATTTTTTATTCTGTATTTTGAAGCCGAGTCTCACTAAGTTGCGGAGTGCCTCACTAGGTAGCTGAGGCTGGCCGAGAACCCGGATCCTTCCGGTCTCAGCCTCCCGAATGCTGGGATTACAAGCGTGTGCCACCATGCCCAGCTTGTATGCTTCTTAAATATTTGGACATTTGCAAAGAGTGTTCTAAGCCGGGCATGGTGACATATGCCTGTAATCCCAGTACTTGGGAGGCTGAGACAGGAGGATGGCAAGTTGGTGGCCAGCCTCAGCAAATTAGTGAGATCCTGTTTCAAAATAAAGAATAACAAATAGGGCTGGGGTTGTAGCTTAGAGGTAGAAGGCCCCTGGGTTCAATCCCCAGTACCACAAAAAAGAAAAAGGAGTGTTCTGTAAACCAGCGTTGATGTGAGAATTCCATTGCTGGGGTGGTAAGCCTACTCCCTCGCCGAGGACTGTGTAACTGTTTTCCCGTGGTGACTCGTGTGAACGCCGATAGGGCGTGGCGTTGGAGTGACCTGACAGCCATTTCTCTGCTCCTGTGCTTCGTAGCACACCCTGTTGAAGGGGTTTGTGGACCCTTTGCAGGTCCAGGTTACCTTTCCCTGCTTCACTTTTTTTTTTTTTTTTTTTTTTTTTTTATTTCCATCTTTTGATTTTGGCGCCAGATTGGATATCTTTCAAACATCCCCGATGTGCATTGGTTGTGATCAGGTTTTGAAGGATGTCCAGGTATCTGGGTATGCAGATATCCAGGCAATGCAGATGAGCGGACAGTGTAACCCCGATAGCGATGCTGGGACTTCATTGCTCCAAAGCTTCTCAGAAGGGTGCTCAAAGGTCAGACAGGTCTTCGGCCTGATGGAGAGTTCCAGGCGGGAACCAGGAGCATACGGGAGCTGAGAGGAGAAAGATGAGTCTGTAGAGGTGACCCCCGCGCCCCAGGTCCTTGCAGGTCTTCAGCCTGTCCGTGGGTGCGCTCTCTCGCCTGTTGCAAATTGAGGTGTTCTCGGCAGTATCCTGAGGGCCCAGTGAGCCTCGGGTTGTGATGGTTCGGCCATGTAAACTCACGGGGAGGCCGGTGTGCAGGCAGCGAGGGCCTGCAGCCAAGATGTGAGGTCTCCATAGACGGCCCCAGGCCAACCCGGGAAACTGAGTTAAAGGTGAACGGAGCCATGGGTGGTGGCGCGTGCCTGTAATCCCAGTACTTGAGAGGCTGAGACAGGAGGATGCTAGGTTCGAGGCAAGCCTCAGCAACTTAGTGAAACCCTGTTCCAGAAGTAAAAAAAAAATTTAAAGGGTAGATCAGAGGTAGAATGCCCCTAGGTTCAATCTCCAGTACCAAATAATAACTTTAAAAAAGGTGAATTGGCCGGGCGTGGTGGCGCACGCTTGTAATCCCAGCATTCGGGAGGCTGAGACCGGAGGATCCGGGTTCGCGGCCAGCCTCAGCTACCTAGTGAGGCACTCCGCAACTTAGTGAGACTCGGTTTCAAAATAAAGAAGAAAAAATAGGGCTGAGGGTATAGCTCGGAGGTAGAATGCCCCTGAGTTCAATCCCCAGTACCGTAAAAAAAAAAAGGTGAATTGAAGCTGGGTGTGGTGGCGCATGTTTGTAATCCCAGTACTTGGAAGGCTGAGACGGGAGGATCGGGTTCTTGGCCAGCCTCAGCTACTTAGTGAGGCCCTCTATAACTTAGTGAGACCCTGTTTCAAAATAAAGAATAAAAAATAGGGCTGGAGGTGTAGCTTGGAGGTAGAATTCCCCTGGGTTCCATCCCAGTAGTACCAAATAATAATTTTAAAAAAGGTGAATGGGAAATGACCGTGCGAGACTCCTGCCTCCTGCCGGATCCCTTCCCAGCCCAGGCCCCTCCGTTCTCGCCTGTGTGCAGCGTCTGACTTGAACTCTTCCTCTCTCCGGAAGGTTTGGAAGAGAAGCGGTGTTTGCGTGGGTGGTCATTTCTGTAGTCGTATTCTAAGCGTCATGAGCACTTAGCACACGCCCTGTCCTGCACTTCGGCATTCTCTCTGCCGAGTCAGCCCGGCTGTAAGAGGAGATATTCCTGAGAACCTGCTGGGTCTCCTCCCGGGTCTTGGGCCTCCAGGTGACATTTATGGCTATCATGGGGTAGACCGGGATGCTGGGGCTCACAGGCGGGCCTGCTTTCGTTCTCGTCGAGCATTGGGGATGCAGGTATGCCCAGACAGTCCATGGGGGAGGCCAGCAGTCAACAGAGGAGCCCGAGACGCTGGTAATCCCATGACCTTAGTTTCAATGGAGAATAAAAGGCCAAAAAGACCGGAACGGGGACAGGTGGCTGAGACGGATGAGCAGGGTCCCCAGTTAGAGGTACCAGAGGCTGAATTTAAGCTCAGTCTTCATGATTCCAAAGAGGGCTCATTCTTGCTACATTTTTGGGAGCAATGAAAAGAAAAATGCGTGAGAGACCCCTTAATTTAATCAGTGGGAAAAGCTTCTCTCTGCTGCCTTGATGTCAAGGGAAAGGAGAGCATGGAACCAGAAATTCCTGCTTCCGGGTGACTCAACGCCAACTCAAGGGAAACCGTCTCTACCCCTCGGGGCTCCCTGGCCTCCTCCTGCTCAAGATAGGCTGGGCTCCCGCCTGCACTGGCCTCCAGGAAGCTCCAAGAGCCAGGCCTGGCTCCCAGTAGATGCACATGCGCAGTGGGCTCCGGTCAGTCCACCCTGAGCTCTCGGGATGGGGTGTGAGGAAGTCGCACCTGCCCTGCCCCCAGGGTGCCCATCTTGGTGGGCAGAGGTGGGGGCACCGAGCTGCAGGTCACAGTTGGTTGCTTAGCGACAGGTGTGTGGGAGCTGGAGGAGAAATGATGTTTAAGATTCATAGGAGTGGCCAGGCCTGGTGATGCACGCCTTGTAATCCTACGACTTGGGAAGCTGAGGAGGACGGCAGGCTGAGGCCACGCTCTGTAACTTAGTGAGACCCTCTGCAAATTAGTGAGACCCTGTTTCAAAATTTAAAAAAGAATTGGGGGTGCAACTTGGAGGTAAGGATGTCCCCGTACTGGGTTTGTACTGGGTTCAATCAATCCTCAGTACCAAAAAAAAAAAAAAAAAAAAAAAAAAATCACAGGAGTAGAAAGGTTAAGAAGTGGGCACCGAGGGGCAGGGGGCAATGGAGAGTTCTAGGAGGAAGCCAGTGGGTTCAGGGGCTGACAGGAGAGGGATGAGGCTGCCGAGGTGACACCCCCCCCAGGTCCTTGTCGGAAGGAATCTGGGTTTCCTCCCTAGAGTGACAGGGACCCTCGAAGGGTTTCAAGTTGGGAGGAGACCCTCGTTCATTCACAGGTGTGTCAGACATTTGGAGCATGTTATAGAAAGCAGTTCACAACCGAATTTGTTTTTTATAGGATCATACCAGCTATGAGGAGAGAGTGTAAGAGATGGAATTCTGGGGATTACACACACACACACACACACACACACACACACACACACACACACAGCCTTAGCCCACATGCAGGAATCCTCAGTAGCTCTCAAAATTTAGCAGTGTATGGACATCTTCTTAAATAAGTGGATTGCAACCCCCCCCATATTATCTTAAGTGATTTGAATTAAATGGCTTATTGAATTAAGCAGTTTATCTTATACTTATTGAATGACTTCAATAAGTATAAGATAACATTTGCATCCAAATAAACTATAGAATTACATTTACAATAAAATTATTGAAGAGCAAATGATGTAGCAACCTTTTTCTGATGTGACTGGTGCTCTGGTAAGTTGAGTCCGTGACGTTGAAGGGCTGTTGATAGGTAACTAATTGTTCTCCCACGGACTTGGCTTTGGGTGTACAGCGTCCCCAGCACCTGGCGAAATTGGCCATCAGACAGTGCTGAGCGGGAATGAAACCGGGCCCACCTGCGAGCCTCGGTGTCCCCGTCTGTCCTATGACTGCAGTAAGTGTCACCTGGAGGTGTGAGGCCCAGGAGGAGACACAATCACTGAGACGTATTCAGAGTTAGTAAGATCTCACAGAAATCTTGAGGGCCCTGGACAGCGTGTCTGAAGCATCCTAGCGAAAGCTACTTAGGATCTCGCACTTTCGGGGTCCCTCCCCAGGGACTGTGGCCTCACCTGGAGGGTCCCCTTCCAAGCTCACCCTGGGGGTCTGCAGGCCTGTTCCCTTGACGTGACACCTAGAAGCCACAGGTGAAGGAATCAAGAGAGACAGAGAGCACCAGGAAAAGATGGTCCCAGTTCTTTGTAAGTTAATCTCGGGAACGAGGTCTCATAACATCTACCATATTCTGTTCATTTGAGCAAATCTAGGTCCAGTCCACCCTGGGCCGGAGGGGATTACACAGCGGCAGGAATGCTGGGGTGGGGGAGATCAGGAGTAGTCTCATAGGAACCCTTCACAACATAGAAAGAAATGAGATCATTCACTTTTTTTTTAAGCTGTCACACCTGATATGTTGTCTGCTTAAGATTTATCTATTTTTGTTAGTGTTTCCACTGAGCTCTAGTCTTTATTTGGACTCTTTGAATTCTAGTTTTTTTTATCATGCTTATGTCTGTTTACAAGTACGTGTGCAGAATGACACATATGTCAAGAATTTGCTAGCTTAGAAACATCAGCCTCAGACACCGGTACACCTGTCGGCCGAGCAGCCTAAGGCTGACATTTGATACCTGCAGAACTGGCTGGTTCATCTGCAGGGGTGAGCGCTGAGCGTGGTTGAAAGAGTGTTTCTTCTTCACTCGGCATTGCCTTGTGGCTGATACCACACTTAGCGCTCACTGGCTATGGCAAGTTTCTACAAACAAAGGCTGGATTCATGCAGGGGGCACCTCTCCACACGTGGGCATTTTAGACTCGACACAGCGATTCCACAACCAGTGCTTCATGATGACCCAGTCCTAGCAGGGTGCGCTGTGACCGCCGTCACTGGTGCAAACGTGCGCACTGCTGTCCCATCAGAGTTCTGAGTTATTAGCTGACCAGCGGAAGGACTATGCTAATTAGCTCTTATCGTTGAAACGTATTCAAAGTTAGAAGGTGGCAGAAAACTTGAGGGCTCTTGAGAATGGGTCCAAAGTGGGCTTCCTGGGACCTGTTCCACTGGGCATGTGCAGACCCCCTGGGGAGGAGGGATTGGTGAGTGAGCTGAGCTGCCCAGCCCCCCAACCTGCGTGTGAACCACTGTCCCATTGAACTTCCCGTACTCTGCACAAATCACAGGTAACAGCGTTATTTTCAGGATGGGGACCACGAAGCACTAAACCCCAAGGACAGTTACTCCCCTCCCCCGAGCCACGATCTTTGCACACCTGCACTGCTTCCCGCCTGTGAAGCTGGTCTGTCCACGGGTTCCAACGGAAGAGGACTCCGAGAAGTATTCGTGTCTCTTCCAAAATGCCCTGGGCTTAACCTGGGCCCCAAGCCACTGGAATGAACTGCCAAAGGTGGGTCCCATTACAGCCCTGGCTGCGGAGACTTCCTGGGCCGGAGAGTTGGGGGCTTCCTGCAGATTCCCCCGTGGACAAGTGTCACCCATGCATGCACCCTCTACTCGCCAGCCAGCCCCTTTGCTGGGGCAGATTGTCTCCCTACAGCTCAGTATTGCCCCCCTGCACCGCAAGCTGGAGGCCAGCACCCAAGATCAAGCTGCAGGCAGGGCAGGCTCCTCCCAGCCCCTTCTCCTCGGCTTGCAGAGCCGGCGTTGCCCCGGGTCGCCATATATGTGTCTGTGCTCTGAACTCCTTTTGTAAGGACCCTAATGGCCTGGTTTCGCCTCAGTCAGCTCTGTGCAACCCTATTGCATGCACAGGCACACGCCACGACCTGGGGTTACGGCTGCCACCTAGGAAGTAAGGGGTGGCCGGGGACACCCAGCTCCTCGTAGAAAACATCTTGAAGGGCATTTTGTGGGGGTCAGGGGGAGCTGTGGTCACTGTGAGGAAATGCTCGGTTTCCCCCCGCCTGCCCCATCCCTGTCCCTGGTGGGCAGTGGAGCTACGGTGTGCTGCCAGCAGGGCTGTCTCCCCCGGGGACCTTGGTCCACTGGCTGGAGGGTGAGCCCAGCGTGGAACTCAAGTACAGACAGGGAAGTGCCCGAGGCTCATGATTCTGAAAACTGGAGGGGAAAAGACTTGAATCTTCCAGAAACTTCCAGAACCAAGGCAGGCCCACCATCACTCACCATTGTTTGTACCACCATGGGTGACAACAGCCTCGTACACAGGTCCTGGGAACGGAGGCGAAGCTGCTTAATCTCTACCTTCATGTTCTCACGGGGGAAAGTGAGGTGTTTGCCGTAAGAAGCGGTCAAAGAATCAGCCTCCTTTGAGACTACTGGGTCCCTCGTCGGTCCTCCTCTCTGATGCCTCAGGAAAGTCAGGCGAGGTGACGTTCTGGAATCTTCAGCAAAGTTCTTTGCACATCAGCCAGCCTTCCCTTGGTGAACATTAGTACTAAAAAATAAATAAATAAAAATTAATGGAAGAATGGGCTTCGAACTCTTTGCACAACTCCTAGCTCAAGGAGTTTTTATTTAAGAATGCACCGCCGGGCGTGGTGGTACACGCTTGTAATCTCAGTACTTGAGAGGCTGAGACAGGAGGATCCAGGTTGGCGGCCAGCCTCAGCTACTTAGTGAGGCCCTCTGCAACTTAGTGAGACTCTGTTTCCAAAAATAAAAAATAAAAAATGGGGCTACGGGTGTAGCTCGGAGGTAAAGTGCCCCTGGGTTCAATCCTCCCTCCCCAAAAAATAATGCACCATAGCTGGATGCGGTGGCACATACCTGTAATCCCAGTAGTTGGGAAGCTGAGATAGGAAGATTGCAGGTTTGAGGCCAGCCTTAGCAGTGTATTGAGACTCTCAACAACCCAGTGAGACTCTTGTTTCAAAATAAAAAATAAAATAAAAAGGGCTGGGGATGTAGCTAGCACAGAGGCAGAACGCCCTTGGGCTCGATCCTCAGTACCAAGCCCTGCTGCCTTGCCCCTGACCTTGGATCACGGGGGGGGGGGCTCTGTAACCCCAACACAGGAGGCAGGACAGGCGACGTGATTGATTCTCAGGGCTGCGTACAAAATGGCCCCTTCTTGGAAAATGTGGCCACAGGCACTAGACGAAGGCCGGGCAGTGAGCGAGCGCTTGGAGCGTGTGTGGGTGCCAGACGCAGGTTCCTTTGGCCTTTCCCCCTCCCGCAGCCTCCCCTCTGGCCTCCTGCGGCCTGGCTGATGGTCTCCGTAGCCGGGGTCTCCAGGAGCGGCCTGGGATCCGGGCTGAGCAGCCCTGGGGAGCGGGGCTACATGGCTCAGAGCTCGGGGCGCCTGGGCACCTGGATGCTCCTTGGCTTGGAGGACCGCAGCCCTGGACGGTCAGCTTCTCGTTCATCTGACATCCATCCCGGGCGAGAAGAGTGAGCCGACACCAGGCCTACTACGTGAGCCTGGGCTAGTGAGGCGAACAGACATCGGTCAAATCACGACACTAGCGAGTATCTCATTACAACTGAAGACGGGCCTGATGGAGGACAGCAAGTGTGTTGGAAAGGAGCTGGGGGCGGCCTGGAGAGGAGGCGTGGTGGAGCAGCCGCTGTGGCAATCCCAGTGCAGTCCCAGAAGGCTTCCTGGAGGAGGTGGCGGGGCTTTGGAGAACTGAGACTAGCACTTGAGCTACACGCGCCCCCGTGTTTGTTCTTTTAGTACTCTCTATGTCAGCTGTGTTTTTCACATACCTTGGAGCCGACGGCATGGCCTGCAGATCTCAGAGGAGACAAGCTGGGCTCCTTCCTCTTTGGTCTGGGAGGTGTCTGACCTTCAGAAAACTCTGTAAATAGCTGGTCTCCTTCAGCTGCATGCTGGACCTCATTGCCAGTTTCCAAAAGTGTCTCCGTGGGGCGGCCCTCCCCAGTCCCCTGTGTGGACCTCATCGCCTGTCACCCTTCAGTGTGTGTGTGTGTGTGTGTATTCCTGGAGATTGATTGACAGTCTACCTCTGAGCTACGTAGCTAGCCCTATTTTATCTTATTTATTTTGTGGCACTGGGGATTGAACCCAGAGGCATTCTACCTTCAAGCTACACCCCCAACCCGATTATATTTCTTATTTGGAAACAGGGTCTCGCTAGGTTGATGAGAGTCTCACTACTTGCTGAGGCTGTCCTTGAACCTGCAATCCTCCTGTCTCAGCCTCCCAAGTACTGGGATTACAGATGTGCGCCACTACACCCGGCTCTATTTTTCTTTCCTCCCTTCCTTCCTTCCTTCCTTCCTTCCTTCCTTCCTTCCTTCCACAGTACTGGGAATTGAACTCAGGGGCATTTTACCTCCGAACTACACCCCCAGTCTTTTTTAATTCTTTATTTTGAAACAGGGAGATGTGGAGAGCATTGATAAGTAGCTGAGGCCTCCAACCGGGATCCTCCAGTCTCAGCCTCCCAAGTACCAGGATTTCAGGCATGCGCCACCACGCCTGGCTCTATTTTTATTTCTTATTAAGAAACAGGGTCTCACTAAGTTGTGGAGAGCCTCATTAAGTAGCTGAGGCTGACCTCGAACCTATATCCTCCCACCTCAGCCTCGCAAGTACTAGAATTACAAGCGTGTGCCACCACGCCCAGCTTTCTATTTTTATTTCTTATTAAGAAACAGGGTCTCACTAAGTGGCTGAGGAGCTTGGCTGAGTTGCTGAGGCTGGCCTCGAACCTGCGACCCTCCTGTCTCTGCCTCCCAAGCCCTGGCAGGACGGGAGCACCGCCATGCCCGGCTGCCATATTGAATTTAAGTAACAGTTGTATCTTGCCTTATCACTGAACTCTGCTAGCGTCAGCTGCCATTGGTCTATCATCTCTTGTGAACCAGGAACTGGACCCGTTTATCTTTCCTCCCGTCCTTCTTTTTAGTCCTATATTTCCTTTCTAACCGGTTTAAATTTTCCATCAGCCACAACTACACATTTGCATGATATAAAATCCCTCTTCACGCCCCCACTCGTGTCTGGATTCCTCCTTAGCTTGGGGGTGGGCGGGGGGGGGGGCTGTTGGCTTCTATCAGTAGGTGATGAGACATCACCATTTACTGGGGCGCTCCTGGTCCCTTTTTTTTCCTGCAGCTCTTAAGAAGCTGTGAGGTTGCAGTTAAGAACAAGGGTCTCCCCAGGTGTGGCAGCACACACCTGTAGTCCTGTTACTTGGGAAGCTGAGACAGGAAGAACACAGGTTCAAGGCCAGCTTCAGCACCTTAGGGAAACCCTTAGCACCTTAGGGAGACCTTGCTTCCAAATAAAAAATATAAAGAGGTAGGACTCAGAGGTAGAATGCCCTTGGGTTCAATCCTCAATCCCCGCCCCCTAAATAAAAATAAAAAAGACCAAGGGTCTCCGGCCCAGGCTGCCTAGCTACAGATTGCAGTTCTGCGCCTACCAGCTGTGGGGCCTCTCCTCGCTCTTCTGTGCAATGGGGTAGAAACTGTCCACACATCAGAGGCGTGTGCAAAGGAATGACTCAATGTGTGTAAACCATTTAGGGCAGCACCTGAGCGCCGGAGTTACTGTTTAGTTATACGTAATTGCTGTTATAAAGCCACACCAGTATCTTTTTCTCTAACCTGCGTGCGGTTGCCAGGAGCTAGCTCCCTCCCTTGCGCGCTCTCTCTCTCTCCCTCTCCCTCTCTCTCTCTCTCTCTCTCTCTCTCTCTCTCTCTCTCTCTCTCAGCTCCCCCCACCCTCACCCCCGTCCCTGCAGTACCATAGAATAAGCAGGCTGGACCATGGTATTTAACCCATCTCCTGCTGGTGGACACTTAGGTGTTTTCCTTTTTAAAATGCTTAGAACAATGTCGTGCTGTGCATGTATAGGTAACACCACTTCTTTCTTAGAATCCCTGCAGAAATCTGCGGTTTAGAAAGTTCCCCAATTTGCCCAGGGCCATATGGTTCTGCCAGGAATTTGGGACCGTGTCTGCCTGAGTTTTAATCTCTCTCTCTCTCTTCCTTAAAGAATTCCTGCAGAAGCCAGGCATGGTGGCACATGCTTGTAATCCCAGTACTTGGTAGGCTGAGACAGGAGGATCGCAGGTTCACAGCCAGCCTCAAAGAGGCCCTTCACAACTTAGTGAGACCCTGTTTCAAAATAAAGAATAAAAAATAGGGCTGGAGGTGTAGCTCAGAGGTAGAATGCCCCTGGGTTCAATCCCCAGTTATACACACACACACACACACACACACACACACACACACACACACACAGAATCCCTGCAGAAATCCAAGGTTTAGAAAGTTTGTTAATTTGCGCAGGCCCACCTGGTTCTGCCAAGAATTCCAGCCTGTGTCTGCCTGAGTTTTAATATCTCCCTCCCCCATCCCCACCCCCCAGGACCTTTTGCTTGCTGGGCAAGTGCTCTTCTCTTTGTTAGCATTTCACATGAATTCTATACAAATCGCTTCCCCTTCCTGCTTGAAGAAATGAGGACTGCGTTATTGACTGGGCTCACCACCGTGCAGTCCCAGCTTCCTCCTGGCCGGGCAATGAGTGCAGCCAGCCCCACCATCGTGAGGTCAAAGGTGCCCGCAAGATGACCTCGGCCTTGTAGGGAAAGCCAGGTGGGCTTCCCCAAATCCACAGAAAAGCTACTCTTCCTGGACCACGCTGCCAGGCCCACAGAGGCAGCCTCCAGAGAGGGGCTGGCAGGAGGCTGCAGCAGGCAAGGTGTGCCACCTGGGGGGTGCTGGAGCCCAGCCCAGGCCTCGCCCAGGAACAAACAAACGCTATCATTTCTTGGGGCCACTGTCTGTGACATCCTGGGTGCAGCTCAGTGGCTCCCGCTGCTTCCTGCTGCCTGGGCTACCAGCAGATCTTGCAGAAACCAGCCCTGTGTTCCCCAAACTGGGTGTGCGTTAGTGGTGTGGAGCCCAGCTCTGTATCTGAGAGGCAGAGGGGTAGGGGACCAGCGGCCTGATCCTTACTCGGTACCTGTCAGAGAGCTTCCAGGCCCCCATCATCCATCCGGCAAAGTGGTCTGGCACCTGTGGCTTGGGTTTTGGTAGATTGGGGAGCAAATGTATACAGAATAGATAAACAGCTGAGGCCAGGCTGTAGATACTCAACAAATACAAGTGGAACCCGAGACCAGGCCCGAACCTAGTGGAAACGCACAGGATGGATGACCAGTTTTGAATATGCGTCGCCCAGATTCCCTCCTGGCTGTTAACACTTGGCCACGTGGCTTTATTGTCCTCAACCCTGTCACCCCCACTTGGACGGAAATTGCAGGCCGGGTGCTCCATGGTCCCCAAGCACGAAGACGGTCCTCTTTAGCCACAGGCAGAGACTGAAAATCCACACGAACCTCCCCCCAGTCCACAGACTGGCCACATATTCCCAGGGACAGTGGAGAGGACCCAGCCCAGGTCCGGAGTTGTGGGGTGTCCTGTCTCCCCGCTCTCCTGTGGAATGGCTCTGTAGTTTTCCCTGATCTTTCGTGTCCTTGACACCCTAGAAGATTCCAGGTTCATAATGGGGTGGACTGTCCTTCCTCAGGGTCAGAGAGGTTATACACTTCCGGGGGGGACCCTCGTGGGTGGTCCCACGTCCTGCTCCGTGCCCAGTGTCTGGAGCCCGAAGAAACCATTTGTCCCGCTGGTGGTGGCGGCAGCAGCTCTGTCTGACTCCTTGGTTAAGGTGGCGTCGTTCAGGTGGCGTCTCCTCTCCAGAGTGAGGTTGTCCCCTTCGTAGCTGTAAGCTATTTCTTGGAAGGACACGTCCAGAGACTGTCAATATCCACGTCCAGCTCCCGGGACGCATGCGTGGAGGCCGCATGGCCGCAGCAGTTACCATCTCAGTGTTGCTGAGTGAGCCCCTGATCCCCTGGTCCTCGAGCAGCTAGGGTTCACCCCCGAGGAACCGGCTCCTCCTCCCCGTTGATGGAGCCCCTTCGTTCAGGTACATCAGTGTGCGTGCATGGATTCCCACTTGATTAAATAAGATTGTCACCGCTATTCATTTCAGTCTATTTATTCAGAGTGGGCCCCGGGAACCCCTCCCTGGGGCTTCTGGGCCCTCTTGAGCACAGCTCTACTTTTAGAGATAAGAAGAAAGTCTAGGTTTACTTTTTTTTTTTTTTTTTTTTTTGCGGTACTGGGGATTGAACTCAGGGGCATTCTACCTCCGAGTTACACCCCTAGCCCTATTCTTTATCTTGAAACAGGGTCTCACTAAGTTGCAGAGTGCCTCACTAGGTAGCTGAGCCTAGCTGAGAACCCAGATCCTCCGGTCTCAGCCTCCCAAATGCTGGGATTACAAGCGTGCGCCACCACGCCCTGCTAGGTTTACTTTTTACCTTCCTTGTTCCTCTTGAAAGCACCAACCCCTCCCAGGATCCTTGACACTTTTTTTTTTAATTCGTACTGGGGATTGAACTCAGGGTCATGTCTACCTTCAAGTCATACCCTTAGCCCTTTTTTATTTTTTCGTTTTGAAACAGGGTCTTGCTAAGTTGCTGAGGGTCTCACTAAATTGCAGAGGCTGGTCTGGAGCCCGCAATCCTCCTTTCTTAGCCTCCCAAGTACTGAGATTACTGGTGTCTGTCACTGTGCCTGGCTTCCTTGGTGTGTTCTGCTGGAGAAACTGCGTTTAGACATCAGGGTGTGTTGCTAGGTTCCGTTCTGTTTTCACATCCTTACTGCTCATGGGATGCCATGGCTTCCGGGCCCTCTCGGGGGAGAGTGTGTGTGTGTTTGCACACCGTCAGGTCTATGTTTAGTTTTGTGCCTCTGTGTGTTTAGTGTTGTATCTGAACATATATAAACCCACAGATTCTAACCCAATAAACACCACCGAGTCCATTTCCACCCCTGTGCATTTGCAGCCCCCTTCGCTGACAGTTGACCAGCAGCAGTTACCGTCGGGGAAGTTCCTGGTTGCACAAGCTCCTTACCTTGCCAACTCCCCATGGGTCCCCAGGGATGCTGGCCGCCGTCCAGCCCAACCCAGACATCGCTTGTCCCTGACCCCACGACCCCTTCTAGGGACCTCACTCCCACCTCCTGAGAGTTCTTTACCCCTGAGGTCACACCACCACACACACACACACACACACACACACTCACACACACACACACACACACTCACACTCACACACACTACCTAGATATCATCCCAGGGACCAGAAGAGACCCGGGAAGCCCCTCTTGACCTGTGGCTGAAATCTGAGAAGCCCTTTCCAACATCAATCCTAGCTGTGCAGTGGAGGAAATCGAGAGAAGCCGAGGGATTTGCTGAGGGTCACGCCGCAGGCAGGCGGAGGGAGGAGGTCGGATTAGAGCCCAGAGCGGATACACAGCCTGCTCATGCCCCTTCCACCCTGTTGGTTGCATTTAGGATTATTTATTCTTTTCTTTTTCACTTTTTTTTTTTTTTTTGGTGCAATCTACACCCGAGCTACACCCCCAACCCTATTTTTACTTTTCATTTGGAAACAGGGTCTCAGTAAGTAGCTAAGGGTCCCATTTCGCTAAGTTGCTGAGGCTGGCCTCGAACCCATGATCCTCCTGTCTCAGCTTCCCAAGGCTTATTTTTTTCTAATGCCAAAATACACTGGGGCAGGCCAGGTATGGTGATGCAGGCCTAGGATCCCAGCTACTCAGGAGGCAGAGGCAGGAGGACTGCAAGCTAGCTGGAAGCCACCCTGGGCCATCTAGCAAGACCCTGTCTCAAAATTAAAAACTAAAAAAGGCCGGGGATACAGCTCAGTGTTAGAGCACCCCTGGGCTCAGTCCCCACGGACCACCACGAACAAGCGAGCAGGCTGGCCTGAGTTCACTCACAGTGCTCCTTCTCCCATTTTCTCACGTGCTTTTGAGCTCAGCAAAGGCCAGGCACCTGCCCGAGGACACACAGGACTGGACACCCTCCTGGCTGCTGTCTGGACCCAGTGGGCACTCTGGCAGGCCAGGGCCTTTGCATGTACTGCCCCGCCCCAGCCCCCAGCTTTTCCTCCTCTGTCCCTTTCCTTCCCTCGTTAACGGGTTCTCCAGCATCTCAGCATCTCTGCCCGCTCCCTCCTCTGTCCTTCAGGGTTTCCAGCACCCAGGGCCTTGGGATCCTCCAGGAAGCCCCACTCTGCGCCCTGTCCTCCCACCTGCCCTCCCTCCCGCAGCATTTTCTAGCACCTTCTATTTGCACACACTGTGCTGGACACTCAGGGCCAAGTCATATACGCCCAGCCAATGCTACGGCCCAGTGCAGGGTGCAAAAGAGAGGGTGAGCAGGGTGTGGGCATGGGGTAAGGGGGTCCTGGAACTCTGGGGGGCTCACAGAGCCGGATTCCTGCCTGGGACATGTGGATGGCGGCTTCTGTTGCTGCTACTGCAGCCAAGTCTGTGGTAGCTTAAAATAGCACCCAAGCCAGGCATGCTGGTTCAAGCCTGTTAATCTCTGTTCTTGGGAGGCCGAGACAGGAGGATCGAAGGTTCCAGCACAGCCTCAGCAAATAGTGAGACCTTTATTAACCTAGTAAGACCCTGTTACAAAATAAAGACTAAAGCCAGGCATGGTGGCACCCGCTTTTAATCCCAGTACTTAGGAGGCTGGAACAGGAGGATCTGGGTTCGAGGCCAGCCTCAGCTACTTAGTGAGGCCCTCTGCAACTTACTGAGACCCTGTTTCAAAATAAAGAATTTTTTAAAATAGGGCTGGGGGTGTAGCTCAGAGGAAGAATGCCCCTGGGTTCAATCCCAGTACCACAATAAATAAATATTAAAAAATAAGGCTAGGAGCATCATAGCTTGGAGGTAGAGTGCCCCTCAAGTTCAATCCCCAATACCAAAAAAAAAAAAAAAAAAAAGACACCCAACCTCCAAGTATCACCTGAAATTCTGCAGGACAGAAGTGGATGAGGTCTCTCCAGGCCCACATGGAGGTGTGGAGCAGCCTGCTTCCCTGCTTTCCCCCATCTGGAGGCCGCCTGCGTCCTTGGCTTGTGGCCCCTTCCATGGTCTTCAAAGCCAGCACGCGTACCCCTGCACCCTCTCCTCCATCCTCACTCACGTCTCCTCTGCCCCTCCTGCCTTCCGTTTATAAGGACCTCGTGGTGTCTTTGCCCCCCTCCTCCCCATTCAGGACCATCGCCCATCTCGGCAGCCTCGATTTCATTAATCATGGTGCCAGAGTTTGCTGAGCCAGGCTCCGGGGTCAGCACGTGCGCGTCCTTTGGGTGGTGGTGTCGGGGGGACCTTGCCTGCTCCACCTGGAAGATCCAGGAAGGCCCGGTTCTCTCGTTTCCACACCACAAAACCAACTCGGATTTTTTTCTGGGGTTTCGTGACACAGCGACAGAGAGGTCTCCACTTGGCGCCGGCCCGTTCAGCCTTTGCTCCTCCTGCGCAGCAAGGGGTGGGGGCTGCCTCTGCCTCCGGGGGCCTGCGGCGATGAGGTAAGGAGGCCGCCTACATCTAGCACGCCTGGCATTAGTACTGAACAGGCTGCGACCGAGGGGGCATTTTATGGTCATGATGACCCGTGAGGCTTCTCCCCTTGCACGCCTCCTGTAGGAAGCAGAAGGAATCCTTCCCTGCTGGGTTCCCGCAGGGCTCCGGACCCAGGGTCTTCCCCTGGTACTTGGCCCTTCTCTCCTCCAAGACGGAGCCCTGCTGGCTGGGTCTGAGAGCGTCTTCCACGCCAGGCACCCCCCGCCCCGCTTTGGGGCACATGGAATGCTCTGGGGACTTTTTGATCCCCAATGGCTGGTCCCCACTCCTCGGTGAGTCTGGTGACAGACCACAGCAGGTGTACTTTCAGAGGAAACCCGCGGCAGCTTTGGGTTCATCTGGATCCCCCAGAAAACTTGTTAAAACGCGGGCTGCCAGCTCACCCCGGAGCCCCTGATGTACTGGGTCCAGAATAAGGCCTGAGATTCTGCGATTCTGACACCTGCAGGTGATGCTGGTCCACGCTCTGAGAACCACTAGACCATCAGGACAACAAATTCACAGGTGTACGCCTTAGGAAAGACCGCTACTGCCATCTCAGAAAGGAGCTCTGCTAAGAGTGGGGTTCACTTACCCATGTGTCTCCTGGACCACCTCCTTTTTTAGGGGTACTGGGGGTTGATCTGGGGGGTGTTCTACCTCCAAGTCACACCCCAAGCCTTTTGTGTGTGTGTGTGTGTGTGTGTGTGTGTGTGTGTGTGTGTTTGTGCACATGTGTGTGGTACTAGGGATTGAGCCCAGCCAGGGGCCTTCTACCTCCAAGCCACACACCCAGACATATTTTATTTTTTATTTTGAAACAGAGTCTCACTAAGTAGCTGAGGCTGGACACGAACCTGCAATCCTGTCTCAGTTTTCCAAGTACAGGGATTATAAACATGCACCACCATGCCCAGCTACCCCCAACCTTTTTTTTTTGCGATACTGGGATTGAACTCAGGGGCATTCTATACTCCCAGCCCTATTTTTTGTTTTATTCTTTATTTTGAAACAGGGTCTCACTAAGTTGCAGAGTGCCTCACTAAGTAGCTGAGGCTGGCCACGAACCCAGATCCTCCCAAATGCTGGGATTACAAGCTTTCGCCACCATGCCCGGCTACTCCCCATCTTTTTAGAAACAGGTCTTACTGAGTTGCTGAAGGTCTAACTAAGTTGCTGAGGCTGGCCTTGAACATGCCATCCTCCTATCTCAGCCTCCCAAGTACTGAGATTACAGGTGTGTGCCACCACGCCCAGCGAGTGCCACCTCCTTAGTGAAGCCGCCCTGTTGTCCCTGGGTCACAGTGACCCTTGCCCTGTTCCTGTCCATCTCCCTCAGTCTGATGACAGCATCCACCTGTCTCCTGAGGGTCGGGAGGGGCCGGGCTTCCCCTCTCTGCTGGTCTCTCCCTCTGGAACCCCAGGCCCAGCTTTCTCATCAGGCGGCTTTCTGGCTCTCCCCGGCGCTCCATGCCTTTCTCCTCCAGGCCCGAGGCTACTCTGCACCCCTCCAGGAGCCTCATTCTGGTACCTTCTTCAACACAGTTTCCTGGGGTCTTTCCAGACCCTTGTGATAAGAATCGAGGGCCCATCTGTCTCCTTCAGGGTGAGGTGCCCCTGGCAGACCACCACCACGTGGACGTGGCCGTCTCTCAACCCACCTGGGCCGAGTGTTGCCCAATGACGTTTGAACTTCAGATAAACAGTCTGTGCAGGTCCCACGTAGGATTTGCCCCTGTGTGTACTAAAGAGTCACTGGCTGTTGACCTGGCGTGCAGGGACGACTGGGCACTCGGGATCCCTGTTTTCTGATCCCCCAGCTCCACTGGGACCTCGGTATCTTCTGAGTAGGAGGAGCGAGGATCCCAGCTGTCCCTGTCATCCGCCACTGTCACCCCACAGCCGAGCTGTGCGGCTGGTTTCCAGAGCCGGGCTCTGGGCCCAAAGCTTCCTGTTCATTACTTCCTTTGTCCTGTGGATCCCTGTGGCTTGTCATGAGCCCACTATCCAGAGGAGGAAATGGAGGTGCAGAGGATCTTTTAGCAAATGCTTGGACAACTCTGCGTCCATCTCAGCCCTCTGACAGCAGAGAGATCCTTGGGGTTGAAGTAAGCGTTTGAGATGAAACGAATTCCCTGAGCTGGACAGAAAGGAAGAAAAGCGAGGCAGGCACTGCAGGGCTGCCTGCCCCGAGGCCCCACACGCCACTCAGCCAGCTGTATTTCAGCAGGGGCGCATCTGCCCTGCGGTTCCCTCAGGAGCCTCCGGTTGCCTAAATATCAGCCCTGAGCTGCCTGCTCTGAGTCCGATGTCCTGGGCTGTCTCCTTGGGGCTCAGAGAGACGCCGCTCCCCCGGCCCGACATCTTGCAGAGGTCTCTTTGCTGCAGACAATACCTTGAGGGTCAGAGGGTCACAAAGGAGACACAGACACAGAAGCAGCACCCTGTGCGGTTCTGTTTACATGCAGTATGCGGAATAGTTCGTCCTCAGAGACCGACCATGGGATGGTGGTTGCCAGGGGCTGAAGGAGGGGGCTGGACGGGGAGCGGCTGACTGCTGAGCAGGTAGGTGTAGGGCGAGGTGGTCTCTATTTTGAAGAAAGTCGGTTTGATTTCAACAGCAGCTGGAATCTGTGCAGGTGTTTCTGAGCGTGGGCTCATGTGATGTTTTAGGTCCCTCCGGATGCCGCCTGACCAGTGAATGTAGTGTACCCATGGCCAGGAGGAAATGCAGGACGCAGAGCAGCCCCAAGGGAGGCAGGGGCCACCTACGGTGTGGGAGAGCAAGAACCAGACACTTGGCCGAGTGCGGTGGCACACACCAGTAATCCTTAGTACTTGGGAGGCTGAGACAGGAGGATCACAGGTTGGAGGACAGCCTCAGCAAGGATTGAGACTCTCGTTAACCGAGCAAGACCCTGTTTCCAAATAAGAAACAAAAAATCAGGCTGAGGGTGTAACTCCCTTGACGGTGGGGGAAGGTTTGTCTCGTGGTGTGATGCATGGTTTTCTCTAGAGTGAACTTACAAAGCATGCACAGTTGAGGCAGGAAAGCTCTTGGTGGGAGAGGAGCCGGTGGGCTGAGCCCTGTAATCGCCGCTCTGCTTCCTGGTCGTTGGGCACAGCTGAGAGGCGGCCCCAGGAAACAGGTGTGGTGGGCAGGTGATGTTTGGGGCGGGGGGAAGAAAGAGGTGTTTAGCAAGAAGGAAAAGAGGAATTTGCAATGTCTCTTCCAGCTAAAGGAAGAGGTCAATCAACCTCTCTCTTCCTTTCCCCCTTCCCAGTTCCCAATAACCTACAGGAAGAGGAAAAGATGATTATCGGGTCCTGGGTATCAGAATTCTAGGAAGCGGTGCAGAAACACCTATCTTGTCCTGACTCTGAGGTCCCTTCCAAGGCCACCCAAAGTCTCATGTGGCTCCTTCCCAGGTCTGTGGCTCTCCACACAGGGTGCTCAGACTCCCAGAACTAGGCTGTGTCCCCCACCTGTTTCCTTGGGTTATTTAGAATGTCTCCTAGAGCCAGGCTGTAATACCACCTATCGCCCACAGGAGGCACTGTCTACAATGTGATGGGTACTGAACAGAGACTCCCAGAAGTTGCTCAGGGGTCTAAATGTGTAAATTGTCACCTGCTTGTTTAGTCTGGCAAGTTCCAACTCTGTTAAATTAGTTTGCTTAAAAACAGATGCATCAGTAATATCCAGTGACTGGAAACAACCCAACTGGCCGTCATCAGGAGAACAGACAAATCAATTTGATCTGCTCAGGTGGCGGAATACTACGCACCTATGGAAATTAGCGAGCTGGTGCTACGTGTGGCATCATGCATGAGTCTTACTAATGATGTTGAGAGAAGGAAGTCAGACACACAGGCGTGTACTCGTGACATGTCTCCAATTCCATAGCGTCCACACCCCAGCAAAACCAAACGATGGTGATAGAAATAGTGATAGTCATTGCCCTCCAGGTGGGTGGGAAAGTGTGGGAGAGCTTCCAGGTTGGTACCATCTGTCACTGATGCGGAGGCTGGTCATGTGGGCTAATGTGGGAAAGTTTGAGCTCTACTCTTAGAATATGCAGTTTTCATGTATATATCGTAAATATATATATAGTATATATATAAACATACGCATAATATATATTGTACTTTATTTATATGTAGTATATTTATAAACATATACACATAATATATATTGTACTTTATTTTATTTGTTTGTTTATTTATTTATTTTTGTGGTACTAGAGATTGAACCCAGAGGCTTTCTACCTCTGAGATATACTCCCCACTTTATTTTTTGTTTGGAAATAGGGTCTCGTTAAGTTGCAGGGGACCTCGCTGAGTTGCCGAGACTGGCCTTGGACCTGCTATGGATCCTCCTGTCTCAGCCTCCTGAGCGCTGGGATTACAGGCATGGGCCACCAGCGCCCGGCCTGGATCCTGTATAAGCCTCCGTCGGCTTACGAGCGACGCTGCTCTCTTTACAGGTTGAGGAGCAATGGGAGCTGACGGCCGTCGAGAAGGAGAAGACGGTGGCGGCGCTGCCACCCAAGGAGGCGTGCACATGCCACAGGGAGGATTTGGCCAGAGCGTTCCACGTAAGAGCTGAACTCACATCCGGTGCCAATTGCCGATAAGGTTTTTAGATGAAGAGGAAGCAGTAGGAACCACCACCCCCCCCAAAATGCGTTAAATCTAGGTGTCGTAATTGTTATTATCTATGTTGGATAGGATCATTTCCAGGTAGAGTCTCATCACGGAGCTGACCCTCTCTGTGCCCTCCCTGGAGGCCAAGCGGCCTTCTTCCTGGGCCTCCCTTCTGCAGAAGAGGACGTTGAGCTAGAGAGAGCGAGGTGACCCACACGGCTAGAAGGAGCAGCCCATGGTTCTTTTTTTCTTTTTTTTAATTAATTAATTTATTTTTTCAGCATGGATCTTTATACATTTCTTAAGTACAACAGGGTTACATAGACATTTATGACATATCAATTATTGTCAGATCACAAATAGTACCACTTCTTCATTTTACACGTATAGCCCACATTCTTAACATAGCCTGGTCAAGCAAACTTTCTAAAGTCATAAAACCATACTCCTGCCGGGCGTGGTGGCGCACGCTTGTAATCCCAGCATTCGGGAGGCTGAGACCGGAGGATCCGGGTTCGCGGCCAGCCTCAGCTACCTAGTGAGGCACTCCGCAACTCAGTGAGACTCGGTTTCAAAATAAAGAATAAAAAAAAAGGGGGCTGGGGGTGTAGCTCGGAGGTAGAATGCCCCTGAGTTCAATCCCC
>PVLC010017040.1:0-2500 GCA_004027655.1 Graphiurus murinus
ATTGAACCCAGGGGCATTCTACCTCCGAGCTATACCCCCAGCCCTATTTTTTTTATTCTTTATTTTGAAACCGAGTCTCACCAAGTTGCGGAGTGCCTCACTAGGTAGCTGAGGCTGGCCGCGAACCCGGATCCTCCGGTCTCAGCCTCCCGAATGCTGGGATTACAAGCGTGCGCCACCACGCCCGGCTATATGCACAACTTTTTGTGTGTCTTTCTCAATGAGTGTATTTTAAACAACTGTGCAAGAGCTAGGTCATCCTCAACAACCTGGTGAGGCCTTCAGAAACTTAGACTCCATTTCAAAAATAAAAATAAAGATGGCTGGGAGTGTAGCTCAGTAGTAGAATGACCCTGGGTTTAATTCCCAGTGTATTTCCCCCCAAAAGTACAACATTACCTGCTTTAGACCTTGTACTCTTTTTAAAACTTTTTATTTTGAAATAATTTAAGGATTAAAGAAAAGTCAAAACAGTAGAAGTCATAATTCACCTTTTATTCACCTTCTCCTAATGTTAACAGCATAAGGAGCCACTCTGTCTATACTTGGTCCTGTGCCTAACAAAAGCACATATAGGTATCATTTCCAGGGGATTTATATTCGTCAACATTTAACTCTTTAATTTTTTGAAAGTAATCTTATAGTCAGCTTTCTTCATTAGAATATCCTATTTTGCCCCAAGAATGCTATTTTAATGCTGTTGGGAAGAGTTACTTTTAAGTCAGGCCCATTTACTTCTAATGAATTAGGATGCATTAACAGTAACTGCATTGGATCCTAATTAGAAAAGGACAAACTGCTTTGGGAAAAAGTACATCTAAATCTTTCTTTTGTTATGCAATTATATTATTTTCAAAGTTAATATTTTTATAATGGCCCTCTATTTGAATTTTCTCTCTCATTTTGTTTAATATTTGGATATCTGCTTCAACTTTCTCCTCTGTTGCTATATCATTGTGTTTTCTTTCTCTTTTTTTAAATGCACTTTTATCATTGTGTTTTCTGATAGAATTGACTTGGTTAAGTTTTTGCCATTTGTTACTCTTCTCCCCCAAAGATTTCTAGCCTTTTGGTCCCAAATATTTTCTTTATTGCATATACTAACTATTTTGATTATTTATTTATTTATTTATTTATTTATTTATTTATTTATTTGGGTGTGTGGGCTAGGATTTGAATCCAGGGCCTCAGTGTGGTAGGCACTGCCATTGAGCTGTAACCCAGGCCCTAATTTATTCATATATTCATGTCACCCCCATATTATTGACTAATGTATTTATATACTGTTATTACACTCAAACCACCCTCATAGGCACCCATTCAGTTTGTTCATCCACTTGTTTCCATTGCTGATGTGAAAAATAGGCAAGGCTATGTGAAAATGTGTAGATAAAGAGGTCAAATTCCTGCTTTCCGAAATCTTCATCTATCACAGAATAATTTTGAGGTACCATCTTCTTTGAATCTTGACTGGCTTTTGAATGAGACCTCAGATTTGTGGTGGGCCTGTAGAATGTCTTAGAATATCTAAAATAAATCCAAAGAGGATAAAAAAAAATGTCTTGCCTTCTTGTGGAAGAAGAAATTACCAGGTACTAGTGATCATTGTTGAGTTTTCTGGAATTTAAAGGTACTGGTGAGTGAGGAAAGGAGGGAGGACAGAGAGAGGGAGTGAGGCGGGGAGGGAGAGCCAGGTGTGTGGAGGACTGTAGTGGTGTCTGGAAGAGAACCTATGTGGTCCAGAGCAAAGAGAACTTGGGTCGGGATGGAGGTTCTGTGGAGGAACATGGAGGACAAATGAAATCACTTGCTCCTTTCGACAAGTTGGGAAGAAGCAGTTTCAGCTTATGGGTGTGCTTCTTAACCTTCACTCCCCGCCACCCGGAGGCTGTGGGAAATCCACATACAATTGTTCTCATCGAGCCCCATTAGGAACAGATCCAGCCCCTGCAAATGTATCAGGAGGCTGCATTGGCAGCAACTAGATTCACTCCTAATGTAACTTGTGGGGAAAACTTAATGCCTTCGCTCTGTCATTTGATTTTTTTGTTGTTGTTGTTTGAAAGAGCATATAGATTATTTATAGTCCACCAAAGAAACCTGAGGGTCTTTTAATAAACTCATATATTATGTTGCTCAAAGAAGTTTATTGAAATAATATCTGAATTCACCCGTGACAATGACATTCCATAAGTTTATAGCTCTATCCCATGTGGAATAGGATTTCCCATCTTACCCCAGGGTATCTGCATATCATTTCAACATTCAGAAGGAAGATGAAAGGCTGATTTTAGGTCATTATACCAGTTTCTCTCACCATTTTTTTTTTCCTCAAAAACAAAACACAGACCAAAACAGGTTGAGGGTAAAAGATTGGGAAAAGCCCAACCAACTACCCTCTACAGAGGGTATGTTTAAGCCCATTGATGAGTATTTTTTTGGGGGGGGGATAAATGTGAGTTTTATACCTCATAGACATTTTTGAAAGACACCATGTCTT
>PVLC010017040.1:7500-34465 GCA_004027655.1 Graphiurus murinus
GTTTGGACTTGCTGACAAGCATTTTAGGATGCCACAATCCTGATTGGGTAGTTTCCCTTTAAAAGCAGAATGTCAGCTGCTGTCAGAATGGGATGCACCCCCCAAAACTTGCTGCTTATTCATATCCCAGTTAAAGCTGAAACAAACAACTGAAACTAATCACGCTTGAAGTTGGGTATCGCCTTTGTGAGCTTTATGAGCCTATTTTTCTGAAATTAGAAATTGCCTGAGTGAAATGTTTCTAGCTAAACTGCTTTCTACTGAAGTCATGATTTTTACAGTCAGATAAATGCCCCTTAAGCTCCATTTATGTAAGCGTCAGTGACATCCAGTGGCTAGCAGGCTGATCACAAGTGCATCTCCCCACAGTGCGAGGGGCCCAGGGTACAGAAATGGCACTGGAGTCTGTTCTGCATTTCAGGATGCTGTTTCTGCCTAAGAAAGTTGGATTTACCAAATGTGGTCCTCCGATTAGGATGACTAAACATTCCACCCTGAACTTTGAAATAGCACTGATAGAAATGAGACTTGAAAATTGGAAATAAAAATGCACATAGAGACTATGTAGGAAAATACCATTGCTTGGAAAACATAATTAGCATCTACACTAAACCCGAAGCTTGAAACTCTGCAGGTGTTATTTAGAAATGGCTATCAGGGAGCTTGCATGGCTTTCAGTTATACAAAGAGGACTTGTAAATTCTGGCAAGATTGGTTCATTATGCAGAGTTGGATGATGTTACTGTTAATGTTTCAAACACATATGCTTCATAAAATGGTCCACCTTAATTTGAAAAAAGGTATTACTTGCAATTATGTCAGCTACATAAATTTATTTGCAGACAGTCAATTCATATTGATCATAACTCGACCTTACAATGACCTTGAGGAAAGGTAGTCTGTGACGGGTATAGATATTGAGATCAATACCAGAGTGCAATCGACTACACCTAGTTACTGATAAATGAAGTAAAAAAGGTACACTATTTTCAGAAACAAAGATAATAATAGCTCATTTAGTCAACTGTTTGTAAAGGTTTAATATTGATACATGTAGTTATAATGAGATCCTCGGGCATTTTCAAATGGCAGAAAACAATAGGGTGCAGATTCACTGAGCACATTAAATAGAAAGAATCATTACTTTCCAACTACAAATAAGAAATTCCACAATATGTATGTCAACATTGCTGAGAACCAGGGCATGCTCTGAGCAATACTCAGAGAGATTGTGATTGTGTCTGCACCGGGCTGTTTGCTTCAGTGTTCTTCTCTGTGTGCCAGGTCTTGTGAAGCGAAGCACCCTATTATGTGGGAACAAAGCCTCCAGGAGCACACATTGTACGTTAGTACTACCCTCGCTTGCACATTTGTGGTGGAATTAACTTGCCTATCCACAGGTATAACCAACAGTAATCATGAGGAAGAGAGCACTTGGTCTCAGCACATCTGCTCCATGTTGATGCAAGCTCCTCTGCTATGGAAAGTTAAAAGAAACGATGTTCACAACAATGTCCCCCAGTTGTTCCTTTCTCTTTGCTGGGAATTCCACAGAGTAAGTGCTTGGCATGTTATGCAGAACCTAAGTAAATAGAGTCCATTGGCAAAATGGTAACAGGTTGCATGGCTTAATTGGAGGAGAGAAGTTCAGGAGCCACCCGGTGTCTGCTGCACCCAGTTGGTAAATGGGGCCTGTGGTGAGTACAGAGTGATTCTGCACTAAGCTCATTTTGGGTAACTAGTCAGCTTGCTATTCGGAGCCAAGAAATATGAGGAGTGTGTGTGTGTGTGTGTGTGTGTGTGTGTGTGTGTGTGTGTGTGTTCAGTGTAAAACATATTTCTATATCTTGAGCTTTGTTTATCTTTTGGCAGTATAATTTTAAGAAATTGGTGCCAGAACTCTGCTATTGTCTTCCTAAAGGAAGAGATGCTGAGAGACATTTGTGGCCATTAAAACCTGCAAACAGAAGGAAAAGGCTCTGTTAGCAGAGATTCTACTTGAATGTTTTTCCTGAATGCTGAAGTTTCTGAGTTGATCCCTGCCATTCATCTCTCCATCACATTTCTTGAGCCACATACTTCCCATCAGGTCTTCCAGTTTTGTGTGCCCTTGTGCCACTTGCTACCTCTGTTCACCTCTTCCACTTTCACGAAGCTATTTATTAATAAACCTGTGTTTTCAATACAGCACTACATCAATAAACCTCCGAGTGGTTCTGTTAGTCAGCATTCTGGGAAATCCTATGCTGTATTGGAGAACTGTAAATCTCCATTATTGCTTCCCATAGCACAAATAAAGAAAACCCTCTTACCTCCATGACATCTCCTGCTCATTTTAAAGGGTGAATGTATGTTCTCCCATAGGAGCCTAGAGGGGCTGAACTTGTGTTTATCAGCAAGCAGAGCATGGCTGCCACCAAAGACACTCTGAAACACCTATAATCAAAGGACATGCTAATTTAAGGTATTAAGAAGCAAATGGCTTCAATTCACTCCAGTTTCTCTTTTCCTGAAACCTTTAACCAAGCTGGTGGTGGGACAAAATTCTGGACTTCAGATCTTTCTGTTCTACAGCTGTGTTATCTGATTTCCAGTGTGTTATTAACTGTCACAAGGAAAATATCAGTAATTAGAAAGACAAGAATAGACTTTTATATACCTTTTGGATACAAGACAGAAAGAATAGAACAATCCTTGTTTGTACCAAATAAAAAACTCTGGTATTTGCTACTAAGACAAGGGTGATAAAGTACTTCCATACAATTGCAAAAAAGGATTTGGCTAGGGAAGGCAAGGCGTGGCTGCTTTCTATTTTTATGAGTTTCTAAGGAGAGACAAGGTGAAAGTTGGGAGAAGGGAAGGACTGAGCAGTGATGGGTGGGAACTTGGAGGCTCTGAGACTGACTTTGACCCTGAGCCTGGGCTTCCTAGAGAGTTCCCTTAAAAACTACATTTGGCAAGAGGAAATCAATTTTTAATATTTCTAAAGGTGCTTTTGGTAAAGCAGTTTGAGGATCATAAGAAACATTCTGCAGTAATGGCCCAGAAGTCCTTGACCACTTTGAGACTGGTCAATCTTCAGTCCTGGTATCCTTTGCTCATTTCATATCAGATTTGCCTCTCTGGGGGATGGCACATGTAGCTCCACTATGAGTGTCTGACCTTGCTTTGCCCATGTCTCTGTCCTGGCTCTGAGTTCCCACTGGGGCCTTCCTGACTGGAGATATGAACTAAGGCATTAGAAGGCAAAGCCCTTTCAATTCTCGCAGCAGAGCTTTTACTTTGTATTCTAATTTCATTTCTGCAAAGAAATCACCACTGACAACAGGGAGCTGTCAGCTGCCACCAGAATCCTGTGATTCCTAGCACTCAGCCAAACTCTGAAGACTCCACCTGGGCTAACCCACCTGGCTGGCCCCTGGCTTGCTTCTCTGGATGATCTCATACTGTCCTTGATCAAATGTTTTCTTTGAGACTCCATATTAGTTATTTGCATTCTTCTGACCATTCTTAGCAACAGCCGTAGTTCCTAGGATTGTAGACCTTCTATAATGATATTTGACATAGGTCTGCCTCTTGGACAGTCTCACACTATAGGTTGACCTCAGAACATATCTCTCCTTTGAGCATCAATGTTTCATTCCAGGGGAGTGAATCCTTATGTTGGACTGCCTCATGATGAGCTCCATGTCAATGAATGAAATATTCTGCTGGACCTAAATGCTTTGGAGACAAAGAGCCTCAAAGAGGGGATGGAGATTCTTTTTAGACTTTAAGGTTTTTCATCACAGCCATTGGATAATACCATAATACAGATATGTGTACAGTCAGACATCAACAGTCTGGGTAGGAAGTCTACCCATGCCACTATGTGGGTGAGAAGAGCAGCAGCAACAGAAAGGGCAGAGTGGATTTTAACTGAAGGCCACAAATGGACATTTCAATCACATGCTGTTTGATTTAGATCCTGAACCTTGCTGGATTCCCACATGTCTACCATCAACAATTTCAACTTGCTAGAAGTGTGTCCTGAACTGTACCGTCTGGTAATTCAACATCATTATAAGTAAATGGAGTTCCTTTGCTGGGGGACCTTTACTCTGACAGAGACAAATCATCCTTGGTGAGAGACAGAAGATAGTGAATAGAGGTAAACTCACAATTATGCTGCTCAGCCCAGTTCTGCCAAACAAGTAGGAACACCCAACACACATGACCGTTTTTCTAGGGCCCATGGCTTTTGTTTTCCTATAACCCTGAATTCTGGAGCTGGAATCTCAAATGTTTTGAGATATGAATTTTTAAACAGGAAAATTTTCCATTTATCGTTAAAGGAAATTGCCTTCCAACAAGGAATGTTGTAGGTAATTTTTCTGCTAGAGTTTACCTGCTAGAAAGAATACCTTAGCTACATCAAAAGATGCAAAATTGCAAGAGCAATAACACTTTACCATATTAATTAATTTTGAATTACAGCCGAACTCTCATATAAGTGCATATGACATCCATGGTAATGTCAAATTAATTCTTTATGATCAGTGCTATTGCAATCAATACTAAATGAATTCATAATGATGAGATACTTAAAATAAAGAGTTACCACAAAAACAATAAAAAGACCATCATCATCCAAGCTATAGAACACTAATAAAGTATTAGCTCAATAATCTAGTGCTATTCATGACAATCAATGGCAGATACTTAATTTATTTCTACTTGCCCATGTCTTGCTTTTCCTGTAAGGACTGTGTAAAAGCATAATTCTTTGATTCTACTGTAAATGTATGGAGAGGAAGAAATATAGTACTCTTATTATTAAATAATTTTGCTGTGGTATTTACTTTTATATCTCTTCTCTGCCAAATAACTCAAGGCAAATTATACACATCAATTTTCAAATGGATTTCTTTTTGCCTCTATTTCCTTCTCATGAGAACCATGTAATCTTTCTTTTCTCAATATTCCCTCTCTCTCTTTTCTAGATAAAGATATACACAATGCATAAGGGACCAAAAACTAGGCTATGGCTACACTGGTCTCTATGCTTTTACCTTTTCATTTTAAAGCTGCCAAAAGATACTGTGGGGTTGAAATTTAATAACTCTATCATGTCTGTCCTTTACTGTACATCTAAGAATTAATCAATCATGAAGTTAAGAAGCAATAAAAATCTTCTATACATTCTTCCTCTATCCCACCTCCTTTTCCTCCCTTTATCTTTTTTCCTTTTCTTTTTCTTTCTTTTTTCCTTGTTTCCTTCTCTTTTCCCTTCTATCATAAGAACCATTTGAGCCTCTTGCATACATTAGTTATATTCCGAGACCTGGAAATGCAAATAAGGAAAGAGTACTGTGCTTTGTATACAACTTGGGCCAAATCTTAACTCTTTCATTTCATATGGTGGGATGTGTAGGAAAAACAAAATTAATTTCAAATTCCTCTTTCTTGGGAACATGGAAAGCTATACTTCTTAGTACTCTTGCATTTGAATAGTGATTGGTTCTGGGTAATAAATTATATGTGTAGATATTATTTGTGTATCGGGCGCCCCAGGCTGAACCCTCAACCATGAGGCCCCAATAAAGACGCTGCCTGAATGTTGCTTGTTCGAACCTCTCTTTATTCTCTCTCTCTCTCTCTGGGATCAAGGGCACTACACAAGCAGTAACAAATACAGCACAGAAGTCGTCTCTCCAAATATTGCCTTTCCAACGGGCTCCCAATAACCCCTCTCTCTAGCAATCCATCTTCCACTGGCAACCCACAACTTTTCCTCCCAGAACTTCCCCAGCAACCCACTCCAGCAACAACCCAGCCAGCCTTTCCCCAACAACAACAACAACTGGGCAAGAGGCAGAGGCTCTTAAAGCCGCGCAGGGCCTAAGCCACGAGGCGTCTCATACAGCTCTGGCGTGCTGGTGCATGCGCTCTGGCGTGGGGCAGCCCTACAATGTTTTCCACCTTGCAGCCGCTTCTGGCACTCTGCCAGGCGCCATCTAGAGGCGAGGTCTAGCTGGCCGGACTAGGACCCTGACATTTGTGGCACTTCTGGGAGAAGTTTGTGAAACACCTCTCTGCAATTCTTTGGTCTTCTCTTTTCCAACTCATAAGGAACCTCATGTTGAGGTGTTAGAGCCACAAGACAGAAACAACCTGGATTGCTGAACTCTTGGGAAAGAGCCAGGGTTTTCCAAAGAAAGAAAGAATAGATGTCTATGTCTATATGTCTATGTCTTTGTGTATGTGTGTAAGTGTGTGTGTGTGTGTGTGTGTGTGTGTGTGTGTGTGTGTGTGTAAAATATGGGAACTGGCTCATGAAATTATGAAAGCCAAGAAATATCATGATATGTTATCTGCAAGCTGGATAGCCAGGAATGCAAGTGGCATAAGTCGGGCCAAGGCCAAAGGCCTGAGAAACTGACTGGGGCCGCTGGTGTATATCCTGGAGTCCGAAAGCCCAAGAATGAGGAGCTCTGTCATCTGAGAGCAGGAGAAGATGGATGTTCCAGTTCAAGATGAAAACAAAGAAATTTTTCTCTTCCTCTTTCTTTTGTTCAATGTGGGTGAGTCTTCAATAGATTGGATGCTGCGTGTCCACATGAATGAGGGCAAATTTTCTTGACTCAGTCTACTGATTCAAATGCCCATCTCTAACAAACATCTTCACAGAAACACTAGAAATAGTGTTTCCCCAGGCTTCCAAGCATCCCTTAAATCAGGCAGGTTAATACCTAAAATTAACCATTATATTGCCAGGAAAACAACTGCCATGGAAAGAACCTGGCTTGTGGAATACTTTGTGTCATGGAGAAACAAACACATTAATTTATGGAAAAAATAGTACAGAATTGAAATCACTAATATTTACTTAAAATGTCAATTATAACTAATCAGCTGTAACACAGCTGTTATTTTGTATAAACTTTACTTAAAGTGCAATGTAAGTGTATTTTAATATGTTTGATCTGTGCTTAGAGCCCACAAGGATCTTCTTGGATGAGAAGGAGCTTGCTGAGCGAGGATCTTGGTGAAAAGGTTCTGGGTAGAGGATGTCTCAAAACAAAAAAGAGTTTGATGTGATCGAGGAAGAGAAAGAGATGTGACAGGAGAAAAGACAGGAAGTGAGAAAGAAGTGTAGGAAATGAGGTTGGAATTAGACAGTATCTGGATTATGTAAAGTTTAAAAAGGGCTAAGGAAGATGGAGGAGGAAACTGGATAACACACCCTTTTGTATATACTCACACTCATACTCTGGCTCAGAGTATGAGTGTGAGTATATGTGTGCATACTTCATTCTCTTTTCAGATGCATTTGCCCTTGAGTAGTTGTCTAGATGAAGGATAAAGTCTATTTTTTTATACTTTTATTGGTACATTATATTTATACACCATAATGATGAGGCATAAAGTGCTAGGAGAGGCATAGAGTGCAGAGTATATTTTCTATATACTCTGACTATTCCTCTATACAGATTCTTGTAACTGATGCCTCTAGTTATATTCTTAGACCCAAGTATTCCACAGCATGTCAATGTATTTACCATTCATGAATCAGATGAGAGCATCCTATGCTATAGTAACTTGTTTCATAATGGTAGCAGATTCTTGTCTTTCACACTTAAATCCAACTATATTGGGCTTATTTTGTTATATCTCACTCCAACATGATATTACACAGAGTTTTAAAGCCAAGGGGAGCTCACAAGAATTTGGATGGCCATTGAAGACAAGAACCAGCCACCTCTTCTTGATTATCATGGGATGGGTAGGTCATTCCAGAGCTTAAGCTCAGGAAGGTTGCTTCAATTCTGTATCATTCACTCTCATTCCATGCTAATGCTCACTTACCATAAAATATGAAAAATGTCTTAAAAGAATTGTTGTATTAAGTATGGCCCAGAACAGTCTTTTATACCATTTGGTGGAAGAGGCAGGGGGCAGTTTAGTGCTTTGCCTGCCAAGCAACAGAACATCTTTGCTTCTTTATTTTTTCCTCCAATTGTTATTGAAAATAACTAGTCATAATGCCTTTGTAAGCTCCCCTGGCCTCTACTAGGCGTAAATCATGCTCCCAGACAGGGCCCCTTGTTTTAGAGGTCCCATTGTGGGAGTGATTTAGGTAGAGGCAGGATCATGAATAAAGAACACTCACCCTGTTCTTCAGAAGCAGGGGCGGGAGAGCTCAGCAGAGCCCTTCCCAAACATCTCTTTTCAGCACCAGTATTTGGCTAAGAGCTTTAATTTCATTAGACAAATGGGGGCTGGGTTTTTCCATGCATCTCAGCCTCCTTTTAATGTGTAAATTACATAGGATTTGCCATTCATTACAATGGTGATATGATTATTGGCCTCAAACAGACCACACTGCACAGGCCCCCAGTGATAGGCCAGCTAGGAAGTGGCATGTGTGGGAAAAATTGGACAGCACATGTTTTCTGATCAGGAGCCCTCAAAAGAATTGAATTCACAAATGTGAGTCTCCCGCTGGGTTTACTCAGAGTGCTTCATGCAAAGTCAGCATCGGAGTGGACATGATATGATGGCAGGTGATGCTGCAGTCATGGGGTGTAAGCCACCCGGGGAGCAGGGTGGGCAGTGCAGGGGAAGCATTTAGATTTAGAGGCAGAAGGCACAGGCTTGGCTGCTTGACAGAAGGAAGCATGTCATCCAACTCTTGTAAACCTCAGTTTTTCCACTGGCAAAATGGGAATAAGTGCTTTCCAAATACCTGCAGGTTATAGGGAAACATTGCTGGAAACTGCTGTGTAGGACAGTGCTAGACAATATCCTTCACATTGTCCCCTTCATTCCTCCCCATAGCCCTTGGAGGTGGTTATGGCTGAGGGCACCGAGGAAAGTGAAATGAGCCAGAGCAGCAACCCTCTGTCCCCAGCCCCAGATGCTCCATGGACAGTGCTTTGCAGAAAATTTTTAGCCTGGAAAATTCTGTTATAGTATGTCCACTCTTGTTTACTCATTCTTAGGAGACCTCACCTCATGTTATTGAAGGCTCTGAGAAGCTCCTTATTCAGACTTAATTTGTTTATTTACTTTTAATCCAGAACCTCCTGTATGACCACCTTCTGTCTACCACCACCCCAACAGATACATACACCCCGTTTCCCCAAAGCAAAGTCTCAGAGGCAGTGGCTCCCGCCAGATGACTGATTGGGGATAGAGACGGTAGAAAATCCATAAGCTCCCATAAATAGATATTATTATCTTCAAAGAGACTGTCGGGGAAAGATACTTCCTTGTGAAGTGGTTATGAGTACAAAATTACAATAGAAGGTCCATTCTGCCAGATCTGTGCATGATTTGAGAACAATGTGAGAGGAATTTATCGTCCTCTCCCAACACCCAAATAAAATTTATTCTATAGTAATGAAATATGATATCACTTCTACATTTTCCCATTTATCCATTCATTTTGTATATTGTTTTATAAACTGAAATATATCTCCCTTCTGTGGTCTATATCATGCTAGAAATTTAGCCACACAAGGCAATTGTCTGTGTAGATCTATACTGAATCAAACTCTCAAGAGTCAATATTTTATTAATGGCTTCTAATACCACTGCTTTACTCATTTCCACAAGTACAAATTGACCACAATAATATTTTTACAGTTTTTAATGTTTTGTATTATAAAGCGTATGCATTCCTTATAAATTTCCAGTCTATACCTAAGGACCATAGGTCAGAAAGAAGAATAAGAACATATGTGTGCATATTTTGGGGTGGTATGGAGGTAGTTTCATTGGAAATTCTGGATTAATAGTTTCTTTCTTTCTTTTTTTCTTTCTTTCTCTCTCTCTCCTTCCTTCCTTTCTTCCCTTTCTTCTTGAACCCAGGGGCTTTCTAACCCTATTTGTGTGTGTGTGTGTGTGTGTGTGTGTGTGTGTGTGTGTGTGTGTATAGTACTAGGGATTGAACCCAGGAGCGTTCTACCTCTGAGTTACAACACCAGACCTATTATTATTATTTTTCTTTAATTTTGAAACAGGTTCTCACAACGTTGATGGAAATCTCACTACTTGCTGAGGCTGTCCTCAAATCTGAAATCCTCCTATCTCAGCCTCCCAAGTACTAAGATTACAAGCATGCAGCACCATGCTCAGCCTATTTTATTTTAATTTTGAAACAGTGTCTCTCTAAATTGCTGAGGGCCTAGCTAAATTGCCAAGGCTGGTTTTGAATCTGCCATCCTCCTATCTCAGTCTCCCAGGTCCTGGGATTAAATGTATGTGCCACCATGCTCAGCTCAGAGCTTTTAATGCACATCTTCATTGTCTAAGATAAGAATGTAAAGGAACGGGGCAAGGTTATAGCAAACAAAATTTCCCAATGTATGTAGATAGCCATAGAGCCCCGGGCCCATGCAACAGTTTTTGGAAATGTTGCACTGACTTATTTTTTCCCTCTAGTGTGTGCAGCAGTGGCTACATCTGAGAGTTACTACAGCGAGGAATAAGGTATATTGGTGATAGTACCTATCAGAATACATGCACTAAAGGGATTCATCCCACTGTGCTCTCTAACAACCTATAGAAATCAGGTAGGCTTTGGCCTCTCTACCAATGGCTTTCTAATTGTGACTCCCTTTCTATCTGGCTGTGACCTGTGTTTGATCTTTGGCCCTGGTCTACTTTGGGACTAGAGGCCAGAGTGCCTGCCACGCCCTTGTCAACTGGGCCATGATCCTTCCTCTTCCCTAAGGTCCTGCATGCCAGTAAACTACAGCATACCTACTTCCTAGTGGGAGTAGGTCCATTGTCTTCTCTGAGTGGCCACTCAGGCACTGCTGGGTGTTGAGAGCTACTTTCCCCTAGATAATGTGTAAACATGTCTAACCCTTTGATCATAACTTTTGGTTATGCACGCTAGCTTGGTCTGGCCATGAGTTTACTACTTCAAGGTATCACGTATAGAATGTCCCTGCTCTCAGTTTGCCCATACTGACTCACCCCATGTTCCCATCTGGGATCCCTCACTTTGCTACGTGACCAGGGATTCTTAAAAATTGGTTATCTTAGAAAAAACGTTCTAGAACTCTGCCTTACATTTTAAGTGAGTAAATGCATACCTACTTTATACAAGTGTCGAGTGGCAGGATATAGCTGGAACTCTGGTCTCTATACTGTCAGGGTGATTTTCTTCCCAGTATCCTACTCTAATTTATTCACAATTATTTTATTTCTTTCTTGCTTCTTAGGAAAACAAGATAACTCATGCAAAGAGAATTTTTCTGTAACTTGAAGGCTGTTTTATGTACACTAAGAGCATAACTAAGTTTCTCCATTTTCACCAACTTTCTGTATTAGGGAGAATAAATCCTATGAAACTATGCCTTTGGAGTGATGCATATCTGAGATTATGGTTCCTTTAGTAAGATGTAGGTTAAAGTCATTCTGAATGTCAGACTCACTCTCAGTAGGAAGTAACTTTTGAGAAAGAGGGTTCATAAAGAATAGATCTCCTGAGCCAGGCGTGGTGGCACATGCTGGTAATCCCAGTATTTGAGAGGCTGAGACTGGAAGATCTGGGTTCACAGCCAGTCTCAGCTACTTAATGAGGCCCTCTGCAACTTAGTGAGACCCTGTTTCAAAATAAAGAATAAAAAATAGAGCTGGGAGTGTAGCTCCAAGGTAGAATGCCCCTGGGTTCCATTCCCAGTACTGAAAAAAAAAAAATCTCCTTTATGGCTGAGTAAAATTCCATTGTGTACATATCTCATAGTTTTGTAATCCATTCATCTGTTGATGGACATCTTGGCTGGTTCCATAATTTGGCAATTGTGAATTGTGTGCCTATAAACATAGACACATATGCATCCGTCTGATAGTGTGGTTTCCATTCTTTTGGGTAGATACCCAGAAGTGGTACTGCTGGATCATAGGAGGTTCATTCTCATTCGTCTGAGAATCCTCCATACTGTTTTCCAAAGTGGTTGCACTAATCTGCAATCTCACCAACAATATTAGGGTTCCCACTTCTCCACACCCTCTCCAGCATTTGTTGTTGTTTGTGTTTTTGATGATTGCCATTCTAATTGGGGTTAGGTGAAATCTCAAGGGAGTTTTGATTTGCATCTCTCTGATTGCTAATGATGTTGAACATTTCCTCATACATGTATTGGCCACTTGTATTCCTTCCTTTTTGAAGTGTCTATTTAGATCCTTTGCCCATTTTTTTTTATTGGGTTCTTTGTTTTCTTAGCTGTGAGTTTTGCAGGGAAATGGATGGAACCGGAAAACATTATGCTAAGGGAGATTAGTCAGTCACAAAGAGTAAAAAATCATATGCTCTCCGTAATATGTGGCATCTAGGGAGAAAGTGGGACATAAGAGGGATTCTAGATGAAGGAGAAACCTTAGATGAGTAAAGAAGGTGAATTAACTGAAGGTGATGGGGGGTGGGGAGGGAAACACCCTAATGCACATGATGTACTTTCACAAACATATCAAAGTCAATCACTAAACTGAACTTGAGAAGGAGGCAGGGAGAGAGAGCAAGATGGGAATTGGGGAAAGGTTAAATGAGAAATGTGTGCATGTATGCCTTTACCAGCTTGTACCTAACAAAGATTTATGATTACAATGCACTAATAAAAAATTAAAAAAGAAAAAAAAAGAATAGATCTCACTGTGCCCAATGCATTTAGCAATGAGGCCAGAGAAAGTTTGAGGATAGGGACATCTTTGAAAAAGAGAAGGAATTGAGTTGGGAAAATTCTTTGTAAAATCTGGCCAATAGATTGTCAAACTTTATTTTTCTGTCCAAAAACCAAACATAGCACGGGATTTATTTTATGTAGAAAAAGGAATTGTTCTTTGGAGGGGCAAGGCATGTCCTCCCATACCACTCAAAACCATAAATTTTTGATAATTTATCTATATTCTCTTCAACTGTTCGTGACCAAAGATGTAAATTTGAGAGACAGGTAAGCTGTGGTTAAAAGCCATGCAATCAAGCACAGCTAAGAGACCTGCCCAGAGAGTATAATCATGTCAGGACCAAGGACTAAAAATTGAGTCCTATCAGAAGTCTAGGAATTACACTGATTATCCATTGCCAACCAAATGTTTTTTCTTTTTTTGTCATAAAATATGATGCCATTTTATGAATTCTTCATCAAAAACTCTAAGGAAAAGTATAATATACAATGCAAAATATTTTATTTCTTTATATTTCCTGAGATCAATGAGTTTAACTTTCAATCCTACTACATTTTGAACTGTTGCAGATGGTGTAGGTGGCAAATATTACACATTTGGTTAGAAAACATCATGGATATAAATACCCTTGTCTTTTTTCCTCAGATCAGTGGAGAGCTTTAAGAACAGGATAAATACCCATCTGCCTGGAAAATTGCCTGGAGGCAGGGCAATGGACTAGATGTCTTACTTAGATTCCTTCCAACCCTCTGATTCAGAGCTCTTTGCTGTAACCAGGTAACAGAGTTAGTCCTCATAGGGTATGTCCAGGACCCTAGCCCCTTCTGCATGTGTGCATAATGCACAACAATTTTTTTTATTGAGTTTAGTTAAGCACAAGTTCTCTTGTCCATCTCTGGAAATAGGCCACTTTTGAGTGCTATCTCCACACATCACTGGACGTATGGGGCTTTGACCAGAACAACAAATGAGTGAATGTGAGTAGACCCTGTAGAGGGGGTCACGGTTTCAGAAGGCCAAGCATCTTCATGATTTGTGTGCTCAAGGAGCATGGCACACAGCCCAAAGACATTACCTAAGCTCACCTGCTAGGTAATGGCCTAGTGGGATGGCTATGAACTTGGGCCACCAACCTGACACCATTTATGGTACTTCCACCTGTGTAGATGTACTCTGGAGTTATAATGGAAGTGGGTGTCCTAGTCATGGCTAAATGGTTCTCATTTGTAATCCTCCTGAGTACAGAGACACCAGTCCACTTATGTGTGTGTGTATGTATATGTGTATATGTGTGTGTGTGTGTATACATGGATATATGCATATATATGTATGTATGTTTATGCATTTTTGTTTTTATTTGATTTTCTTGGCAAGTCATCTCTCTATAGCAAAATTTTAAGAAAGCAGACAAGTATGAAGACAAAACAAAAACTCCTAAGTTTCTCAGACCATAATCACTATTAACACTATGGTATGTGGTGGATACTTGACACTTACAAGTGAATGTACAGAGCCCATGAAAAAAATGCTAGATTCACTGATCCTACTATCATATTTAAATTTCTCCTGGAAATACAGTAAATTATAATGGAAAACTTAAATTTCCACTTCAGAGATGAGTTGTGTGTGTGTGTGTGTGTGTGTGTGTGTGTGTGTGTGTGTGTGTGTTACTGGTGATTGACCTAGAGACATTTTTATTCTGAGTTACATCCTCGACCCTTTTTTAAATTTTTGTTTTTGAAACAGGGTCTTGCTGGGTTGCTAAAAGCCTTGCTTAGTTGCTGAAGCTGCTCTTGAACCTGTAATTTTCCTGTCTCAGCCTCCTAAGTACTGAGTTTACAGTTGTGCACCACGACACCTGGCTGATGAGTGATTTTTCTCTGGAACACAGACTGAAAAAGTTTCATGTGTGCCTTTGTTACTTCCAAGTAGGGAAGCAATGAGCCCTTTCCTTAGGTCCCCAGCTTCCATAGGAGCCATCTCTCTGTTACTGTTCTGCACTTGTTAGATTCTGTCACTTCCATTGTCAGCACTAACAGTTGGTTTCTGTCTGAATCCATCACCTTTTTTTTTCTTTTTATGAAATTTTGAAAAAAAAATATTTTCTTTTAAATAATTTCAATCACTTCGCAAAGTGTTACTTGATTTGTAACAATAAAATCATTTTGCGAAATGGCTGCTGGTTGGCTGCCCAATTACATTTGCACCCTATGTAAACCGATGCCTCTACACCAGGGCTCTGTGTTTAATATTTCACATTCATACACCAGCAATACAACTAATTTATATGTTTCATGGGGTTTGAGCTGCTCATGATTAGAAAAATTGCATATGCATATGTTAGAATTTTTCTAGTTTTCTTTCTAATTCTGTATATGGGGTGGTGTATATGTTTGCGGGCCTGTTTGTGGGTAGTATATACACAGTTCCTGCAAATTATACTCTTTACTTAAAAATTCTCAATGGAGTGTTTCCTCAGTTTGCTACTAGTATCAATTATTTTATTTATATATTTACTTATTTATGAATTCATTATATACTGTTTATCTCACCTACTGAAAATATGCATGTCATAAGACCAGAAAGTTGTTATTGTTGTTTTTCATGATTATATCCCCAGCATAAAGAATAAGTCCTGACACATAATAGATGCTCAATGAACATTAGTTTAATGACCAAAATATTCACTAGATATGTGATTTTTAATGACTATATAGTATTTCATAATAAATGTGTATCAAAGCTTAGTTAATTATTTCTCTATGGTTGACATTTTTGTAGCCAGTGTTTAAAAGAAACAAAAACCTTGGCTAGTAATTTTGATCTTTTTTTCAAGGATAGCTGCTCGTTGTAGAGTATATTAGCCCAAAGTGTATTGAATAGGTAAAATCCTTACAGATTAATATATTTTGCATTTTTTTTTCTTCAGAACAGTAGTAAAAGTTTTCTACACCCACAAGCAATAAATGAAAGTGTGTCTTGCTTTATGGAACGTTTCAACTTTCTCAATTTTGGAATTCAAGATCATTTCATTTCTATCATGGCCATTATATTAATTAAGGTACTCTAGCGGCTATAACAGAATATTCCCAATTTTAGCACAATTAAACTTCTTTTCTTGTTTATGTCATGTAGTGGTCTGATGTAGTTTGGACGACTCTTCTAGATCGCTCTCCTCCAAGCAAACAAGCAAACTTCAGTTCTGGATGAATAAATGTGTAAGTGTGTGTTTGTGTGTGTGTGTGTGTGTGTGTGTGTGTGTATGTGTGTGTGTGTGTGTGTGTGTAAGGGAGAGAGGGAGGGAGGTAGGGAGGGAGAAAGAGAGGGGGGAGAAAGAGAGAGAGAGAGAGGGAGAGAGAGAGAGAAAGAAAGAGAGAGATGATCAAGTGTGATATTCTATGGCTAAGATAGAATTTAAGTATACATTCCACCCACATTCCATTGGTCAGATCTTAGGCAAGTGGTCACACATAGAGGCAAGAGGGACTAGAAAACAGTCTCCCTACATACCGAGTAGATAAAGGCATTGTGTCTTGTAAGAGATTCTAAAAACATTTGCTTTCCACTTTTTGGGTATCTGAAGAATATAGGGTAGCTATTACTGAAGTTGCTGCCCTCAATTGTGATCAAATGATCAATGCCATCCATTTATGACAGTGACCTGCATTTGGCTAGTAGTATTCACAAAGTTAAGACAAGTAGAATATGCACCAGTCTTGTCAGAGATGTGGTTGCTTGTCCTTAAATCGAGGAGAAATGCTATTCAATTTACCCACCTTTAGAGCTCTCTTTGGTGTCCTGGATCAATTCCAACTTGGATAATTGCATTCTGCTGATCTGAAATTCCTCTGCAGTTTCCTCCGGATGAGCTAGCCTTCATTTCCCTCTTTACACATCGTAGCCTAGTGTTACTGGTACCCAGTGATTGCTCCATTCCACAAAAGAGCTGGTTACATTTCACCACCAGGAAAGTGATCCCTGGGTAAATATCCAGAGCCGGCAGGTTTCTTTGACTCCTTAAGGGAAGAAAACATACATTTAATGGATTAATAAAATTAGTGACTTGAAACTCTAGGTAGCAGAAGAAGCTGGTAATTTTCTGTTATGCAATAAGTTTAACTCTGGAAATGAAAAAATAAAAGAATCTTTCCAAGAATATATAGCATCTTTTGACCCAACAAATAATATAGTTTGTATGACTAAATATAAGATATTATGATTGTATCTCAAATAATACCTATGGGATCTACATTACAGTATTCCCATAGCAATATGTTTACCTTGATCCCAACTAATAAACTCTTTCTTTCATAGGTTTCAATGAATAGAATTAACATTTAGAGAACTACTTTCTTTTCTCTCAGGAATATTTACTTTGCTAAGGAGTCTACACCATCCCCAATTAAATGTGCATGTGTGCTAAAATAGAAAGGAATGATATTAATTTTCATCCAGAAATAAAATACTACTTGGTGGTGGGCGAGTCTGTTAAAATTGAAGGTCAATTTGCAATTAAAGGGTCTTTTAACAAAGTATCAGAGTAATGTACTGTTCATTGGGGTGATGAAAAGAGGGGGAAATATGGCTGTTGAGCAATTATTAAGGTTGAGCATGAAACTTGTAAAAAACCTTTTCTTTTTGTCTAACAAATATTAAAAAAAAGTCTTGCTCCTGATTTATGAATTTCAAAGCTCCTGTGGCCAACACAGGGAGATTTTCTAACAGTAGGGGGTTATCCTATTAAAATTCATCATGATTCTCCTTACTGAAAGAAGTAAACAAGAATCAATTTTCTTTAGTAAAGAAGTTGGCTGAGATGCAAGTTGACCTAGGACAGACTTGATGGATTCGTATGAAACATTTACAAAATAATTCAGAATCAGAATGTACAATTTAAGGGGACTTCTTTTCCTTGGGCAGGGGGAGAGGGTGAGAGGAAATCTGTATCAGGGAAGAAAAGGAAAGCCCTGTAGCACACACAAAAGGATTTTATAGCTTTTAATTCTGCTAAGCCACCAATACATGGAAGATGCACAGTACTGTAATTATCTGGCTAGAGAGATGTAATTGTATCTATCAAACTAAATACAACACTGTCAGATGACAGCCAAGATTGGATTGTCTTTAAGGGTCAGACAGAAATCCAGAGTGACCTCACTCCACCCTTCTCACCATGCCTTTTTCCTAGTCTTTGATGGGGACCCGTTGTGCTAACCATGTGAAAGCATATACAGTAACACTGTCTTTTTGCTCTATGCCAATAGCTTCCCTAGAGACCATGCTCAGTTTACTTGGGCTCTGGGGATTAAGCCTGCCCTGGCCTCCCTTGTATTTGAAATGTATGATATCCATATCAGTGCTTAGAGCGAATTGGGCCTCTGCAGTGAACAGATCATGCCTGACTCCATAAAGTCTACGTTGCATACAGAGATGTATAGGCTGGGTGGAAAGGGGCCAAGTCAGACTTTTGCTCTGGAAAGTGAGTACTAGGTAATGAATTAGAGAGTGTATTCCAGGTCTGGTCCTTAGTATTCAGTCCATTTCATGGGCTATATAAATGAATTTGAAATTCTGAATCCTTTCCCTCTTGCTGTAGTGACCATTCATTGTCATCTTGTAGGTGCTGGCTGGGCTATCAGCAGTAATGTTTTTCTACTGTGCTGTCTTTAAAATAAGCACACACCCTTCCCCCTTGCTCATTTATAAGCAGTTGGAATCTGTTTTCATGGACTTCCTCCAATCAGGACCATATCCAAGCCATTTTGGTTTCTTTGAACCTTACATATTATATTTACTGTGTTTAATGGAAAGCCTGGATTCTCCCCGTGCTAAGTAGTGAATCCATGATGGCTAGAATATTCCAATCATCTTGTCACATTTGTGGAAAGAGACAAAATGCGCAGAAGATGCGTGGTTATTAAGTGAGCTACCTCCTCTCCTCATGCTTGTCTGTGTTTCTGGCCATTCTGTGCTAGCTTGCTGCTACTGATTCCCATTGTGTGTGGCTCCTGGTTCAGCGGGGAACAAAGCTCCACTGGAGACAGGTTCGCCTCCGCCTGTAGCATAAAAATTCGAGACACTTCTGCATCTGATGTGCGTTAAGCCTAACCAGGTTAACGCCCCTCTGCCTGGGCTTTTGGAAAAGAGTCCCACATTGTCACATGTAAAGGGACATTTCAGTGCTGATTTTTATTTCCATGAGATTAAAAGTGAAACATGTAACCACAAAGCTGGTTTATGTCATCCCCCTGTCGGAGTCAGCAGTCATGCCAAAAATTAGATATTTGATAGGTTTGTGAGAGAAACAGATGCAGAAGGATGCCATTCCCACAATTTAGACTCCTTCTTATCTTTAAGTGAGAAAGAACATTCCAGATGAAGAAAATCTATTTTATTGGCTTTAAAAAATAGCAAAGAAAATGCAGGAATAAAAAAATGGTAATTTAAAACGGATGTCATTCTTGGGGACTTATAAACTGCAAATTGGTGTTTCTAATGAAAAAAAAAAGGCATTCAAGACATGCTTATTTGATGTTTTCATTTATGTGCATTTTTACCTCAGCTATGGCATTATAATTTAGAGAAAATATCCATGAGATATATTCACATAGAGTACTATGTGGATATAGACAGGAAAAAAGCAGATAAACCATAAACCTCCAAAAGGCTAAAACATCCAAAAAGTATTCTCTCAGCTTTTCTGGGGGAAGCATTTTGTGTCCCATTCTTTTTATTTAATTCTGCCAGCTGTCTGCTAAACAAACTTAGCCAGGTGGGGCTTACAACCCATGACTAAAAAACCCACTAGTGCAGCTGTCCAGCTTGCCCGGAGGAAGAATCCAGACAAATGGCAGGAACGGAAAAGATTGTTTTGTTTTCAAGAAAGTAGCTACTATACCTTCTTTGGACTCAGTTTTTGTTCTGTTTGCTTCAGTTAATCCATAACTTTCTAAGGTTTTATGGTGAAATAGAAAAATAATATCACTCTTTTAAAAAATTCAGTGTAGTTTTGTTAGAGAGTCCAGCTTAACTTATTATAATTTGCCTTTAAATAAATGCTTCGTTTTGTTTTACAACCTGGCACTGAGCTGCTGCCCCCCCCACCCCCTTTTTTAGTTGTTGATTGCTAAATCTCTGTCTTTCTTTCTCTCTCTTAGGCGGGTACATGCTATTAGTGAACTGTGACTGAACTTTATTTCTAAATATCACATAATTAAATATGTAGCTATTTAAAGGTGAAGGTTGGCATGGCTCATTCATGAGCAGAGGAACAGAACAGGCTTCTTTGCACTGCATCATCAGTCGACCTCAACTGTGAATTTCTAGTCAGCAAATGGGCTTTTCATTTGGTGCATTTGAGCAGAGGGAAGGAAGAACTGTGCTAAAAATGATCACCCTGCCATCTGATCTGCAGCTCTATTGGTGACAGATCAATGCATACACCACTCAGTTACACTCCCCATTGATGTGACACTTCTCAAGTCAGTGCTGCTCAAAATTCTCCTCAAACTTGCCTAATATCCTATTATTATCTCCTGAAAAAGGCTGCAAAAAATTCTAGCTGGTTTCACTGTTTGTTTCCAGCACCTGTTCGAGAGATAGGATTCTCATACGCAGGATTCTGGTAGTGCACTGACTGTAGTCAGACTTCTGTAACTCTCTGCAGGGAAGTACCTGGGATCCCAGTGTACCAATGCCCATCAAAGAAGTAACCAGGAATCTGGTGTCTTTGACCTGCACAGGAAAATACTCTGTTCATTAGCTGGCTGTGATTCACGTTTAAATTTAAAATAGAATGAGGCCCAATGCAATAGTAAGAATTTGCTCACCAAGGGCATATCATATGCCATTCTACAAGATGGTGAAGATATTTGGTTAGATCTCAGAGCAGATTTGACAAAGTGCTAAAGCTAGAAGTTTTGTGCATTCAGTTGCCTTATTCTGCCATTTATGGAGACACAAAGAAACAATGACCATAGTCTGAGTTGCAATGATCAAAGTGGCATCCAGAAAAAGTTCCAGCGAAGCCAGATTATCACTCAAGTTGTCTTCATTTCCTTTTGTTGTATCAGAGTTACAACAGAGTGGGTCTGAGTACTCACAAATCAAGAGAAAGAAGACCAGCTTTTATAAGGAAATTGAATTGCTGATGCAGAACTAACCCTTACAGTTTGTTTTTATTTAATGAAGAGGCATGATGGGGAATTTTGGGCAAAACTGGTATGTATATATAACCAAAACATATCATAAAAGGTAATGATACTACTTAACCTTTAGAGGATTCACAAGTTCATTTAAACATCAGAAGCAAACAACTAGTACAAAGATGCATTAACAACCCAGATTAAAGCAAGTAAAACACCTCACTGCCCTTTCTCCCTTCCTGCCTCACTGAAAACCAGGTGCAACCACCTTTGTTTCAAATTTATACTTTTGTTGATAATTTAGACTTAATTCTTTTGAACACTGTTCACAGCTAGTATATTGCTACACTAGTAACTTTCTGGTTAAGTAGGATTGAACAGCAAGAAAGATTTCTCGAATATTAGAAATACAGCATCATTTGTTCTCAGCACCCTATGCTGATAAGAGGGAAAAATCCACTTAGGAAAGAATACCTCAAAATCTCTACATGTTAACAGTGGTGTTTTGTACAAAAAATTAGAAAGGAAATTCCATGACATTTCCTCCCTTTTCTTTCTTCCATTATGTATGCACGTGCATATGAATCTGTTTATATTTAAATTCTCCTTAAGTAAATCTTTAAATGTGGGCAAGGATTGCTCCATAATGTAGTGCAGACAAGCAAATCCATAATACATGTATTTTCTATATTTTCTCCATTTACAGACTGATGAATGGAGAACCAAAAGAATAAATAATTTATATTTGAGAAATAAAAATCTGTATATGTGTTAGACAAAGATCTTAGAAATCATAATTTCTAACCATGTGATCAGCATAAACTAATATTACAGAGATGGAAAAGTTTTCTCCAATGTTGTCTCCATTAAGAAAAACATTTACTGTGGAAACAAAGATTTTCAGTTCAAAACAAGTTTGTAATTAATAGGATGATTTGCTTTTCCAGACATTCAGATATGGCATGTCCTTTTGTAAACAGTAATTTCATAAAGAAAATGCTCCTATAATATAATCTAAGTCATAGATGTTAGGTGTGCTTTTTAGTATCTACATTGTAAGAGAGGGATCAAATATCTTCTTTAGTTTTATGTCTTCCTCAATATCCTAGGCTGTTCTTCCAAGACCTGGATCCTAGGCTTCATGCAAATTGTTTCTCTTTTTCTAGTTCTGCTTTGTTTTCTCAGCCTTTTGCTCACTTTTAATTCCCTGAGATCAGGAACTAGATTTGAATATTTACCCTTTAAATGATTCCTCCATGACAAAAAAAAAAATAACACTGAATATCATGTCTTAAGAATATTTCTTGTATAAAAATAATGGCATGTCTTAACAATGACTCAACCTGGTATACAACAAATGAACCCCTGTTAATACCATGTGAAATATAAGAGTACAAACTCCATGCTTTGCTATTAGTGGAGTAAAAGACAGAAGAATCTCTCTAGTCTTCCATCCTCCTGCACTGATTTTGGCATCTTTTGGATTTTAGCCCAGCATACTAACAGTGTGTTTCTGTATCATGCAGGTAGAAGTGAGAATCTGAGGCTCATTTAACAGTGTGAATTTTCCCAATGTATCACAATTATAGAGACACCTGTGCTTTCTAACTTTTTGCTGATCTGCTCTGAAAGTGCAGTGTTTAAATAACTGTATGTTAGTGCAGTCACCTTCCATATTTATTCTATTCTTAATCTCCCTTCTTTCTTCTTGCTTTTTTACTCCTCCCTCTTTCCTTTCTTCCGTGTTCAGTTTTTGCTTCTTCCAGTCTATGTCTTTATCCTCTTTTCTCTTTATTTTTTTCTCTCACACTTTCCTTCCTCTTGTTGAATTTTTAAAAAATCTACCTTTTTGGTATAGTTTTTCTTTTTTGACTTTCATCAATGCATTGCAATTATACATCAGAGCTTCAAAGTGCCCACATAAATCCTAATTTGACAAGTTTTCATTTATTCATTTATTTGGTATGGCCTATTAGAGAGCAGTCATATTATTTCATAGATATGATATTTAGTGATTTCACTTTCTATTGAACATGTTTCAAGCTAAACAATAATAGTAATTTTAAAAACCTACAATGCTCTACAATCATGCTTTTTGTGTCTAAGCAGCTAGCCTAATGTATACATCTGCCTTCATACAGCAGAACAGAGAGGCAGACCTTTCCCTGTCTTCTTATGTTGTATTGTTTACAAGGCAGTCCTGTAGTTCTGGTTTACAACTCTGCTTAGATCCGGTTACAGTTCTACTTAGATCTTTCTTTTGGTACAATGGAATTTAATGGGAAGGAAAGCGTGCTTTCAGTTCGCATTTTCAGAAGGATTTATGGTTAAATTTAGGGTATGGAAAACCACACTTGCCCCCCCCAAATAAGAAAAGGACCCATTTACAGAAAGAACAAAATATCCCACCTGAATAAAAAAAATGAAAGCATTCTTTACAAGTTTTTGAAATTGAACATTAAAAGGTACTTTTCTGAAGCCCGCGAGTTGCCTACCTTTTGTTGAGGTCCACCTTAAGGTTAGTTACAACTGGGGTGTGCTGATCATTTGCAAATCCCACTGCTACAAACCAAGCAAGGGTGGAGCTGCATCCTGCGACATCTGTGGACCAGAGTTGCTGGCAGGGACCACAGAGCTTTCCATTGAAGTCAGTGCTCACAGGCTGGCTGAAAGAACATTCAACCTGGGGTAACTACTTCCACATATCAACACCTTGTCAGTGGAGGTCTAAAAGGCACAGAGGCTGCAGAGAAAAGGAAGTACCTGCATTGGGGTGAGCTAATCAGCTTTCTCCTTCTCTTCTACCAAATCTGCAGTGTGAAAGAGAGAATGGAAGCCAAGTAGGAGAAGACTTAGGTAATAAAGCAAATTTAGTGTTTAAATCATAGCACTAGTTGACTTTGGTTATTGGTATTTAACCACATAATGAATTTACAAAAATTCAGAGCACATATGATTATCTGACTTTAGGAGAACTTAGCCTGCTTGGTCAGTGGATCTAAATGCACTGTGATGGCACATGCATTTGTTGTGATTCTTTGGGAAGTGACTCACAAGTAATTTTTGATTAATAACAGTTTTCAGCTGATTTACTTAAAAACAAATTAGAGCAGAGGATTCGAGGTTATCCCTATAGTAATTTCATCCTTACTCACTGATACTCCCCTGTGCATTCTTGAGAGAATGAGCAAGGGGTGGAGGTAAACCAATGTCCCAGGGATTGCAGAAATCCTTAAACATCCGTGGAACTGTGTGCCACGTGTGAACACCATTTGCCATGTGTTTTGCAGTAGGAACAAAAGCTGAATGCTGAGTTCCATCGCTTTAGGATTTTAGTTGCTAATATGTTTTGTTTGGCCATACGTGGTCTCATTATAATCCTTGTATTATAATGAAAACAGTATGATTTTGTTAATCACCTAACATAGGGATAGAAAAGGCCCTGAAAGATTGTGCATTTCTCTTTCTATGGACTGGATCACACTGAACTGGTCCAGAACAGTCAGCAATGCTGCACCTTCTGATCACTCCAAATTAGATTCAGAGTATTCAGAATATAAAAGTGCTGAGCTGATTAGGTTGAATTTATAACTAAAAAACCATGCATGGGCTCCCAAGAACCAGTTTCTCTATGAAAATATGTCTCAAAAGAAGTTTCTTATTAAAATGGCCACAAAATTGGTCTTGGAATAAGCAGGCTTTAGTGTGTTTACTTTTGCAAATTTAAAGTATTTCAGTTTTAGTGGACATTTCTAGCATTTATAAAAAACTATGAGCTGACATTACCTCATGTATTTATTTTATTTCCATTTTCTTTCCTAGATAGCAAGCTCCATGAAGACAAGGATTTTGTGTTTAGAGTTATACTGGTAGTACCTATAGTAGTATGATAGCATTTGTTATGTAGTGGAAGTGTGAGGAATATTTGTTGAATAAAGGGGGAAAAAACTTCTGCTTTTCCCAAGAAAGAGTCCATGTCTCATTCTTAACACCCACCTACTGTCCCTACTGCCTATTTCAGGTCTTAACTTTTACTGAGCCATTTCTAAGAGATTAATCAATGAAAGGCATTGTTTTTCATTTTCTTTAGGGAAAAAAAAGAAAGAGAAAAGTCAGACATCATTTTCACTAGCCAAGATGATATTTCTGGTTTCTTGGCTTATTTGGCAAAGGAAAAGCACAGGTTGAACTGTTTAGAAAAGATAAAGGATCCGTTCTCTCAGTTTGAAGACCGGGGCTTTTACACATGGTTTCAAAGTTGATTGAGCACGTAAAGTCCAATGAAGACAGATCCTGCAAAAGCAAAGAAACCCTATCTGACGAGAGCCCCAAGTGTGAACACACCACACTGTAACCATGTGGAAATAATAGCCAGTATTGGCAACAAAAGTTTCTATTTAATGAGAGAAGTGCCATTGTTCTTGAATGTCTGATTTGGTAAACATCTCACAGAGCTGACTCATCGGGACTGAAAATCCAATAATAAATCACCACTGTGATTTAGCCCTAATGCTGGAATTCACATCCTGGAGTGTGCTATAGCATCAGCTGAAACTCAAACAGGTTGCTGAAAGGTGCATTTCATCAGCAGGCAATTTAATTTGTATCAAAGGATCTTTACCCCAAGTGAGTGACAACTGGCTACTTTGGAAAGCAGTTAACTGGTGGGGGATATGAGTTGTGTTAGTCCACTATTGAAAGGTAATAATCTATAATCCTGGGTGTTTTAAAAGTCGTTTCCCTGGCATTCCATGGCAAACAATATAAAATAACAACCCAATATCTTTGTATCTTAATCATATTCGGTAACAAAGCCCTTTAGATAATTGGCACTGCTTCTGTAGTAAGGCCAAACTTTCTTTCAAGTTACAAATACTCACAAAAGGTTTACATCATAAGGGGCTGCTTTGGAGATGTGCAGATTTAGTTTGTAAGTACAAAGTGAACATGCAAATTGCCTTATCTTGTGGGATTCACAAACAACCATCATTCAGATTGATTTAATACATGGCTTTTTATCTTTAAAAGTGTTAATTAGAAAATAGGGACAGTTCTCTGAACACTTAAGAGTAATAAATAGATCAAAACAGCATCCATGCTTCTGTGTTGGAACTTCCGAAGGCTTTGTAAAGGGATTAATACAATTGTCAAAAAACCCCACAGTATACATATTTAATAGTGCTACCAAGCTACAATTACATTTTTAGAACTTTATTGCTAAGTTTTTCCATACTTGCTATTCTCAAAAGGCGATATTTTATACTATTTTTGTTCCATACTTTGAAGTTACCATCTTATTTTAATTTTTCCACCTTGGACCCCCAAACATATTCTTCCAGAGAAAATTATAAAACAAGTTAATATGGGAAGTTGTTCAAGGAAGAATGAGCTGTATAACTGCAAGGCATAAAATATTAAGAAAAATAGTTATGATTTATACATTTTCTCTTGAATGAAAAACATAAAACTGTTTTCTGACAAGTTATGTGTACTTTGAAATTTATCTATAAAATGACAAATGTAGGCACCATGGAGTCAAATCCCGGTTCTGCCACTGCCTACCTCAATGACCTCAAACAAGTGATGTTACACCTCTGTGGATCAGTTCATCTGTAAAATGTGCATGATCATGATACCTTTTTCATAGGATCTCCTGGTGGGGGTTAAATAAGATTCTGTTTAATAGTGCAAGTGCCTGGCACATTAGAAAGTGCTCTGTAAATTATATTTGAGGCAATTGCTCATCAATCTAGATAGTGGTATTTGCTAGACTTCGTTATATGGTTAGCCTATCACCAGCACTAAAACTTGTAAAATGCCTCTATAGCCATGTGAAGAAGACAAGAGAAACAGGCCCAGTGCAGACTCCTGGTCTAGCCTCTTTGTCTCTGACTTCCCCTCCTCCTCAGGCCATGCCATCCTCTGGATCACTTCTGTTTTGATTCCTCTATTTGTCTTTATTAAATATTTGATTTAACTAATAATATATACAGATGGTAAAATAGTAAAAGAGTGTTAAAACATTATATAATGAAATTAAACCTCTTCCACTGCCTTCATTTCCTTCTTTGCTAAAAAACATCTTCCTTCCTTCCTTCCTTCCTTCCTTCCTTCCTTCCTTCCTTCCTTCCTTCCTTCCTTCC